>JAAGKR010001399.1:0-126871 GCA_011419295.1 Clarias macrocephalus
AAAAAAAAAAAAAACAGAACTGAACTGAAAACCTATTGCACTGAAGTTCACAGTACCTGACCACTCTTAATGTTTCAATAGGTTAAGCATATTCATTTCCACATTAACAGTATCTCTCACTCAGCCTTTTTTCATCTGTGTAACATCGCAAGGTTGCGTCATTGTCTCTCAGATTAGCACTGAGGTCCTGGGCAATGCCCTTGTAGCATCTTGACTACTCTAACTCCATTTTATTGCCCTTCACAACGAGCACTTACAGTGGTTACATCTTATTCAGAATTCTGAAGCAAGAATTCTTATGCAATCTAATACATCAGTACATATTAAACTTTTTTTTTAAATCCGGCTCCATTGGCTTTCGGTTTCTTATCATGCTCATTTTAAATGTCTTTTATTAACATTTAAAGCTTTGCATAACTTTTTCCCATCTACATCACTGACCTGATCACACCATATGCACCTACTGTACTCTATCATTGCAATATGCCTTAGTTCACCTTCTATTTGTACCAGGCGTCAATTTTATAACAGTGGGTGCTAGAGCATTCTCTAGGGTGATGCCAAGGCTCTAGAACAAACTCAACATTGTAATTCCATCACTGAGTTTAAAGCAGCTTCTAGATAATCAACTTTAAAGTCCGTTTTATATACAGTAACTGTAGTTATTTAGTTATTACTTATAGTAGTGATACTAGTAATTGACTCATTTTATTTTATTTCATTTTATACTATACTTAATCCTGTGGATCTTCATTGTCTACTATTTTATTTTTCATGATTTTATTCACAATTCTTTATTAAATGCTGTATTTATTATCTTACCCGTTATGTTCAGTGTAAAGTGTTCTTGGGTGCTTAAAAGGCACTTAAAAATAAAGTCACTATTATTATTATTATTATTATTATTATTATTATTATAATAATAATAATAATAATAATAATAATAATAATAATAATAATAATAATAAAATGTGTTTTGAATCAAAAGGGTTCATGGATGGATGGATGCTAGTATAAGTACAGTACATCACCACTCCATAAATAAAAAATATGAATTAAATTCTATATGATCTAATAAATGAAATGGTCCTACTTTATTAGAACCTCCTACTATATAGGAGTTACAAAGCGAAGGTAAATTTACTGTGCAGATATACAGTATGTTTCACTGTAACTAACCTGTGTGCTGAGAGGTAGTCCGTTGCGAAGCCAGCGTATTAATGGTCTTGGTTTTCCTGCTGCCACACAACTCCAGTGTAGCTGTGAGCTGATTTCCACCTCAGAATCACTCATCACCTGAAGCCACTCTGGTTGGGCTACACACACATACACACACACACACACACACAGATTGATATAATTGCTCGTCTCTACTGTATGAACTGAATTTCTATATAAAGACTTTTATAATAACACATGAATTGTACTAATATTAATTCACCGGAACTCCTAGCTTGTTATTCATTTTACTGACTACTACTACTTAGAAACTACTGTGAGCTGTATGACATGCATAATCAAACCAATGACCTTCTTAATAATAAATAATCTTTCTTTAGTTGTTTATTTGAGTCTTAATCTACGCCTTTATCATTTACTTCCTGCTAACAGCAATCTTACATGCCAACCGCAAAGTGTAGAATCATTTAAGGATCTACCTTGGACCAAGATGCGACCCTGGTACGTATCCCGTCCCTCTGAGCTGTAAGCCTCACATTCATACATGCCCTCATCATCAAAGCCTAAGTCAGGAATGGTCAGGATGGGGCTTTCTGCACTTGATCCAACCTTGGAGGGTAAAACTCCATCCACTTTCCTCCAGCGCAGTTTAGGTGTAGGACTTAGAGAGAGGTAGATCAATCAATAGACCAAAATGCAGAATAAGTGGATGATGTTTATATTTTGGTTTAAATCTGTATGTACCGTATGTGAGTACTGCATCTGAGATGTACTGTATGTGAGTCAAAGCTACTTACTTGCCGTAGGCAAAGCACTCCAGCTGTGTGGTGTGACCCGCCAAGGCATATGTCTCAGAGGAAAAACGCACACGGATGTTGGGAGCTGACTTCCTGGGGTTAGCTAAAAAATTCATTAATTAAATGAATGAATAAAGTAGAAGATGGCAGTTCATAACGTAATAAAACACTTCTAAATCATCTCTCCTCTAAATTCTGGAGCCAGAAGAAAAGAAAGCAACAGCAAAAATAATTGCATAAAAAATGATTGACAACCCTAAAGAATACATAAGATACACACAAACACATCATTCCTAAAAAAAAAATCATATTTTTCCTTGGCCATACACAAACACCAGCTGAGTACGTCTGAGGGTCATGAAGTATTGTTTATGAAAAATCTGATCTTTTTTTTTTCAGTCTGAAAAAAACATGGACATGATTTTTTCAATTGATAATCATTCTTAGGTTTGCAAGTAAATAAATAATGGAAATGCACATGTTGTTTAATCGAGTTGCCAGAAAAGACACATTTTTCATATCTATGACTAGAGGGGAACACAATGTGCACTTACATCACTCCAGGTGTTCACTTTTGTAAAGTCTAATGTGCTTAACAATGAGTTTTGGTCTTGACAGTTGGCTTTTAGAGAGATTTTCTGGCATGGTAACCAAATTACTTGTCCAAAAAAACATATTTGTACCAAACTGTTCTTAATCTCTATTATTATACCTATAATAAACAGAAAATGGAAAAACATTCTGAATGAGAGTGATGGGAGATCACTCAAACGCCTAGTGAAATCAAATTGTTAAAAAAAAAAAAAAACTGTAGAACTCACAGCAATGTTTAATAGTGAAAGTAAGAGCATTCCCACAGGCACAATTCAAAGAGAACTCAAGGAATACGGACTAAACAACTGTGTAGCCTTAGGAAAACTATTTATCAGTAAGTCTAGATCCTTAAAAAGGGTTTCATAAAGAATAGTGCCTACTGTACAAGCGTGTGGGATCCGTGTTATCATCTATGGTTGCTTCTGTTGTTAGGTCTGGGTTCATCAACAGTATATGGTCCAAAAAGTATACGGTCCAACATTATATGGTCCAGTGCATGACCAGGTTTTTCCATCAGAAGATTTTTTTTTCTTTCATGATGGCACAGCCTCTTTTATTATCATAAAAAACATAAACCATCATCCTGGTGAAATGCTGGAGAACTAAGCATGGAGGTTGCATAGATGGCCCTCCAGAGACAAACCAGTAAGTGTTAAGTCAAGGGAGCGATACGGTTATACTGTATGTAGAGAGTATAGTATAGTGAGAGTGTTTCCTCCTCCTTTTACTGTTAATCCTGTTCAAAGTCCATAAGCATCTTCACATGGTGAATCAATCTAACTCACAGGCATTACTGTTTTAATGTTGAAAAACATTCATCTACTGTACAAACAGCATAGATTAAAGGACTTTTAAAACATGTTCTATGATGTCAAGTGCAAAACTGATAATCAAGCAGAGATCGATAAGGTCACTAACAAAAGCCTGAAAACGTTTCGACATAGAATATACCATTGTTACAGATTTGACAAAAGTGAAGATCTGGTGTGATGTCACGTTTCCTGGCATCTGTGTCCAACAATATGTGCATTTTCTTTACCATTATTGTTTTTTTTTTTTTTAATATATAGAAATTTGTGATGAGAGTCGATAACCCTTCTATATTTAGTCATCAGTCTGAACAATCCAATCGATAATCAATTAATAGTTGGTTTAACCACACACGACAATGCTTTTTGCACTTCCTGAAAACCAATCCCACCACCGTTCCCTATTATTACACCCAGAGTACATTACACACACGTACAGCAACAGGACTAGCCGCTAAGCATCTATTACCAAATAAATGATCAAAGCAGGAGAACATTCATATGCATACTCCTCGTGACAGATTTTGCATAATTTTCATAATCGATCACTGGAAATGTTCAAGAAAGCAACCAATCATCGACAACAATCGATGATCGACCCATCAGTGATAGAAATGTTCATGCACTGAAAAAAAATATATTCTCAGCACAATTTATAGAAATTGAGTTTTAACCTTGACATGATTAGAATACATTTAGGTTAGAGTATAATGTAATATCATTACAGACACAGAGAAGCAGTACTGACCGTCAGGCTGCACTGTGAGCTGAATGGCTTTGCTGAATGTGCTCTTCGTGGTGATGTCCATGTTAATGGTTGTGAGGCAGAAGTAGTTGCCTGTGTCATTGGTTCTTGCATTAGCTAGGTACAAGTTCCCTGTCACCTGAGACACGAACCACCTTCCCTTGTCTGGCTGGACAAAGTTCGGGAAGTCATTAAGGAGCCAACGATAGGAGAGCGCTAGGGGGGAAAGAAGACAAAATTACATCTCCACTTAAGTCTCTTCATCTTCAAAATGGCCAAAACCTTTTTTTTTCCCAAGCAACTTACCTGGGTAGTGAGCTGGAGGTTGGCAAGCCAGAAAAGTCCCAACTCCCTCATAAACTGTCTGAGGACTCCTGCTTTCTGATGGGAAATCATGGAGATCTAAAACAGACAGTAAACAAAGCTGAGAACTCGTTGGATCGTAATAAAGTTTTATTAATGGTTTTGCAGCTGAAATAATACTCATTTAATTTTTACTGAAACTACCCTAATAGTGATATTATTTTTGATGCGGTTAGCTTCTATTCATATTATTCACCTGGAATTATTGAATAACTAATCTAAAATAAATAGGAATACTGAGTTACAGTATGAGACGATTAGAAATTCTCTAGACATGCAGATAGGTCTAAAGGGTAGGTGGTTTAAAATAATAAATTGGGTAATTTAGTTGAATATTGTATTGGATTTGTAAAGAATTGTATGGTAATGAAAAATCAGAATATCATACCTTTTCCAAGGTAATAAATGTAGTAGGTAGTAAAGAGGTAGTAAAAAAAGGATTAAGCTGTCATAAGGGAGTTCACAAGATTATATGAGGCCAATATGCTTTGAGGAAAAATGGTTGTAAAGGTCAATTGTGTGATCAAAAATCTTTCAAAAGCACTCAAATGGGGACTCAGATAGGTCTGTTTTACATACAGTAAAAACGTTAGGATTCTGTCAACCAAATGACTCTTAAGGACAAAACATCTGCTCCAAACTCACAGCCAAATTTAAGGTTCGCTGCTCGACTAATGATGGTGCCGCAGCGATTGACGGCAAGGCACTGGTATGATCCAGCATCTTGGCCATGTTGGGGATTATTGATCACCAAGTTTCCTGCTACCAGAGTGTAGTGAGAGTCTTCTCCTATTACCACATCTGTCCCATTAACACGCCACCTGAGAAGAACCACAAACAAAAGCTTAAACAAGGTTAAAGAAAATTACATTGTTGATTAATATAGTTTTATCTTTTATTCGGTACTTGATATGATAAAGCTACTGTATGTCATAAATGAAAGCTGAGTTACCTGTAGGAGGCTGCAGGACTGGCTCTTGCCTGGCAATTCAGGGTCACTTTGCCCTCAGGCAGCCCCTCTGGGTAAATCAGACTGGATGGCTGCTCTTCAAACACTGGTCCACTGTCATGACCCGAAACACACACATCCCGGCCTAATATGAGCACATAAACAAAGCAAATGTTTTATCCATCTCCGCCTTAATGCGTGTTTACACTGTAGGCATTGAAAAGTGAAATGGTCCCTAATCTAAGCATTTTATTACAGCTGCACCTTTAGACATAATTCAGCACTGGAGAAGTAATTCAGAGTGACGTTCCGGTGCACTGTGAAGTGGTGTTGCCTCAGGCCTCCATGTTCCCTGGGTTTGATCCTGAGCTTGGGATATTTATAATGCATGGTTTTCTTATGTGAGTTTGTGAATGACCCTGCCTGGAGGGTCCTGGTCCAATGATGGATAAAAACAGAAAAGAACTTTATTGGCTGATGCTGCAAAGCGTACCGCGATAAAAGCAGACTGCAGCTAAAGATGAGGACAGTGGTGACAAGGCAGGAATGTCACAGAGGAGCGAGCAGGGTGTAGGTGTCATGCATGTGATCTAATGAGCAAAATGTGCGCGCAAATGTTTAGAGAAGTGTCCATTAATTTACGAACCTTAACTGTAAATGGGTAAAACAAACATGTCAATTTCTTTTTTAGACTACTCATCAAGTCTTTTTCACATTATAACCTGTTAGGTAGGGTCATGTTTGGTACACAGCCCAGCGATAAATCATCCTTTACAATGTAAAGAAACCGGTTAAACTTTCCAAGAAAGTGTAAGTATGGAGGAGGGGAGAGCACGAATAGAGCACAATTTAAGATGCCCTACTGAATGTTATTATGTTACAGTGAAGTAAATTAGACAATAATACAGTATATATTCGTACGAACAGGCAAGATTACAATATGTCATAGTTAAACTATTCATAATAAATTTAACAAATAAAACAATATTTGATGCTCATGTCAGACAGTCCTAATGATGTCATTTTTATGCATTTTAAACAAACCCATGAGACAAGGGTGAGTTTTCTCCCTATGCAGGTCTCTACTGGCGAATATTGCTTATGATCATGTCTGTGTTTACAGCTACAGCTCTTGAAAGTCCTCAAGAAACCTGATTTTACATCCACACCATCACTACATCCGCAACCCCTTCTACATTAACTCTGTGGGGGTAGACTCCACTAACAAACACACAGATTACAGACATATTTAACGAAATGAGTAAGAAACAGTGGCCCATCTCAGTATGCTATATATTTACAGTAGCATTACCAAATGCAATACTTGCTAAATATAGCCGCAAGCTCATAAAGGTGTAACTAGTGATGCAATGCTTGTACGGTTGTTCAATCACGTTCCCCTACTGCTGGGGATTATTTGTGGTAAAGTCAACTCCCCATTGTTATTAACATTTAATGCTTAAATTATTTCAACCCTGAGAAGCAAAAACTCTCAAGAACATTTAATCGCTTCTGCTCGGTGACCTAAAATAACACAATCAATAATTAATATCAAGTCTGGCCTTACTCCAAGTTCACTCCTAAAATCACAAATGCACTAATCACATTCTCGGCCATTCTCCAAGAAGATGGAGATGATGGAAAAGGAAGAGAGGCTGAGGCAAGGAGGACAGCGGGAGGTGTACTTACCCACGGCGTAGCTCAAAGCCAGTGAGAAGAGCACTAGCAGAAACAATTGGATCCTCATCCTTCCAGTGAGACCACGCCCAGGTGAGAGATGGCTCCTGTACAACAACATCGACATAGAAAAAGTCATGCTGAAAAAGTGACTGATAATTACTTTCCTCTCTGGTAGGAAAAATAAAAATATTAGTAAGCCACATATGCATCATATGTTCCACCTTTAGTGATCATTTTGTTTTCTAAAGATAATTCCAATCGTATTGCTACAAATTATGGCTGTCAGTAGAAACAATCGAACGCATGTGATTAATCTAGAAATGCTAACGCTTTAACTTTTTTTTAAATTAAATGCAAATTAATTATGTGACCAGGTTTGACCCTAATGGCTACCCATAACCGCAGCACGGTTAGTAGCACGTGATAGTGGCACGTTTAACGTGGATGACTGAGAACATCACCAGGTGATGTTTCATTATATAAGTTTCATTATAAAAAGCTTATAGATGGAATAGTTTGGATAAAACCAAAGTTGTGTGCTTGAGCGACCTTCAAGGGGACTATACATTAAATGTAAGACACTGGAAAACTGGAGACCACTAGATATCAGTAAGTAATTCTAACCACATCTGTGTAACAGCATCTAATCAATGACAAATGGCAACTGCACTCATTCGCTCTGGGTGGATTGAAAACAGAAGAGACACTTCGCCTAAGCATGTGCTAACCAATTGTGCTAGCCAATTTGAAAAGGAGATGATCACCACTATACTGTAAGAACTGACATGGCTCACAAGTTTATTGCTGCTGCAAGGAGTTTACCATTCCAGAGTTTAAGGGATTTTAAGAGGTAATGGCATATCCTTTGCTAAATAAAATCGCATGTTTAAATGTACTTCACAAGACGGGTCAAGTTACTTTGAGTTAGTATTCCCATGTCAGACTTGTATCTGCTCTGGAGGTTGTTCTTCCCCTCACATCTGGTGCCTTGTAATGTGTATCTGACAGCAGGAGCTCGGAGAATACCGTACAATGTATAATTGGTCAATAATTTATCCAGGGTTACACTGCTCTCCCGCCAATCTCATATCTTTAAGGAGTTTTTGAAGCAAACGTTGTAGCTTGGTTGTAATGGAAGATTCTCAGAAGATAAAGATGCAAAATTTGAATAAAGATATCAGTTGGTTGTACAATACGAAGTATTCAAAACCAAATGCTTTCTGTCCATCTTTAGCTTCAAACAAACCAATTTTTTTTTTTTTTTAGTATTTCAAGAGCAACTTGCAAAGTTACCTTGTTTTATTTCCGTTATGTCTTTCTCACTGTGTTTTGAAATACAGGTTCCCTGCTGTACACTGTTTGAAATTCAGCACAGGTAAAGAAAATTAATAACCCAAAAGACTTATTACAAATGTCTTTGTGGATGTTATGCCCAAACCAGGAACTACAAAGTGTGTATTTCCCTCTTGTGTTATCTTCCTCTCACACACCCAGCTGTCAGTAAAAATGTGAATGTGAATCACGCTGTGTTAATATTAGGATAACGGTTCGGAAACGGAAAGGGCTGAAGGCACTTACATTTTGCCATTTAATTGAAACAGTCGAATCAGCGTTGTTTTTTATTACCTGCATCATTATTAAAGAAATGGGTACTCAGGTTGCATTTGAAGGCAGCAGTGGGCACCAGAGCACAAAAGAGTCTTGATGGTTGGATTAATCATAGGAGCCATTCCACTCCGTTTTACCGCAAATAGTGATGCTAAAAGCAAACTAAGCAAAAAAAAAAAAAGTTGTTTCTGCTGTATCGAGTGACCTGTTGTGAACTGAATTGAAAATGTGTTCTGTGAGTTTGAGTTCTCCCTCAGCCATTTATTTTTGTTGGCTGCTATAAGGATACATGACCTTTAATGCCGTCTGCTCAGTGGCTATTCATACAATACCTTTTCTTCCGTTATGTCACTGTAATTTCTGACAGCAGCAGATGTTCTCAGAAGTTTGTAATAAGAAACACTTTCGTTACTGCAATTGAAATTGTGAACAGCAATAGTATGATGACATTTCCAACTTTCTATTTTACTTTTTTATGACTCGCTGCACGATTTACTTTTTGTAATGTTTCCAGCATTTCCTTGTACTATATTTATGTAACTTAATACATTATGTAACAGCATGCATTATTGTACAATGATTTTACCTACAACTTCATATCCCAGTCCTGTTTTGCTTCATTTCTTGCAAATACTGTTAGAAATAAATATACTTGCCTGTACTTCCTACACTATTCAAATCCCTGATGGAAAGCAAGGCAGCCATCAAGATATAAAAGATGCACAATGCCAGGCTGGGCACACCAGCAGCAAACTTCCCCTAGTTCAGGTAGTGGCTGGTGTTGGCACCATATAATGGCATAGAGTACCCCCATGTTTTACAGGACCAGTTCTACAGGGGACGGTTGGCAGACCCAAAGGCAGGTAAGTGGAAGTGGATTTATTTGATGCTTGAACTACTTACTGGGCGTGTGTCTGTGAGGGTAGCTCCAAGGGTCAATTCAGTCTGGAAAATGTAGTGGAGTGTATCTAAAGCATTAAATGCTATGTGTCTCACCCAGGAACGACAAAAAAACGACGGCATGGCTCAGCTCCAAGCCAAGCTCAACATTTGGGCTACCTGGTGATCTCCAAAGCTCACGTGTTCAATCAGGTGTTCTCCTATATGAGTTATGGCCTATGTCTGGTTTTGTCTAAAAGCACATTCATAGAGTAGTCCTGTTTCATGTATTTTTTTTTTTGTAAATACTATGAATTCCTCATCTATACTACTTATCCTATGTAGGATTACAGGGGAACTGGAGCCTATTCTGGGGAACTACTGCAGGGTTCACAATTAATGGGGTGCCAACCCCTTGCACGGCACAAGCACATACACACTCATATACAGTACCCAATTACACAATACAGGAAATTTGGAAACACAGTTAACCTACTGTGCATGTCTTTGGATTATGGGAGGAAGCTGGAGGACCCTGAGGTAACCTGCATGTCCCAGGGAAAACATGCAGACTCCACACACACAAGACCGGAGGTGAGATTTAAACCCCAGGTGCAATGCAGCAGCATTAACCATTACGTCACTGTTTCACCTAAAATAAACATTCCTTTATTGCGTTGCTTACATCCTTTATTCAATTCCCTGACAATACTCACTTCTCCAGGTTTTATAAAGCCACATAACTATCTGTTTTTGCTTATTACAATGTAGATATTAGTTTTTGAGCATTTATATCATGCTCCTGTGTGTTCTGTAATGGGAGTTGTGCACAACTATGGGTTATCGCTACTGGCTGACGAAGGTTTGAATTTTTCCTTTTGCTATTTTCATCCATTAAATGAATTATACAATAAACCAAATTAGCAAACCTGTGCCTTCATTACAGCATATGCAGTTTGGTTAAATTTATGGCATCATGCCATTATGTTAAAGCAGGAGCACTAGGCGTCCTTGGAATTTTGGATTGAAGCAGTGTAGATTTAGACTGTTATTATTGTGATATTCTGACATAATCTTAATTGACTGTTTAACCTGTTGTTGAAGATTCCACCCATTACCTAGTAGATAATGGACCATGTAAACATTTGCAACATTTCTTCTCCCCAGCTGATTCCTTTTACATTATCTCCACAGGGAAAAGTGGCATCATTAGGCCAGTCCACCATGGAGGCAAACTCACTTGATACACAGACAAATTAACAGACAACATCCCATATAATTAATTTAACTGGCCCAGACAGTGGATGTCTAATCTTTCTTTATACAACGACAAGCAGAATTCAGTATGAAAGAAGTGCTTTGGAGTTGTTATTAAGCAGTAAAGAAGCAGAGGTCACCATGTAAAAAGGAGCAGCAGATTAAACAATGCAGATGACAGTGCAACCATTTTGAGCTGACTTCATGGAAAACAGAAACTAGAAAACTAGTCAAGGTTAAATGTATTGGGTTTCACCGAGCCTTTTTTTTTTGCTATTCATTGGTTTTCAGTGGGTCAAATGGAGCTGAGATTGTAAAATTCAAATCTTACAGAGTTTAAATAATCAAGCAAAAAAAAAAAAAAAAAAAAAACGGAAACTTACGTTGCAGCAGCGCATTGGTAACTCTCCATGCTGTTATTTTGTAATTAAGTAAATGGGGTGGCAAAAAGGTCACTTAAAGTGTACCAGCGGTGAAATTGTGTTGTTGTTTTTTTTTGTTACTTGTTCAGCTTTTATTTACAGTGCAACAGTCTTGAGGACATATTAAAATATTCAATAAAATTAAGATGCTTTAAAAAAATTTAAGCACCCATACACTTAATATATTAAGAGCAATAAACATCTGACCTGGCTGTTTTGCCTTTAAAACCATACCAGATTGTTTTACAAGAAAATTAACCGATTATTTCAAGCATCTTGGCGAGCCTGTCAGTGTTCTTCCACACACTACTCTCACTTTGGCTAAAATATCAGATGGTGTCCAGGATCATTTCTCCAACAACATATTTTACTAATGCAGGAGATGTAAAACACACATCTAAGACAAAAAATTCTATTAAAGTATAAGGACTATTAAGCTTCTCACCAGCTGTGTGCCACTTGCTCTGATTGTCTTGACTTGAATTATCCACATAATGGTTTCTCCTTCTTGTTGTGCATATGGTGCTCAAGATGGTCTGTGTCTTACCTGGGGTACCGGCCCCCATGTCATCAAACGTGCAAGAAATTATTAAATGCAGAAGATGTGAGACATACAGGACTAGTGGTTAGCACTGTTGCCTTCCACCTCCATGGTCTGTGTCCGATTCCTGACCAGGTTTGATTACTCCCTCTGTGTGCATGTTTATATGTTCTCCCCATGGTTGGTGTGTTTCCTCCCACAGTTCAAAGACTGGATAATTGGCTTTACACAAATTTTCCCATAGTCTATGTGTGTGCCCTGCGATGAATTGGCATACCTTCCAGGGTGTACCTCACCTCTTGCCCTAAGTCTCCTGGGATAGGGTTCAATCCCCGGTGACGCTGTACACAGCGGTATAGATGATGGGTGAGTGAGTCTGGAAATGCTGTTGGTCTGTCATAGCAAAACTATCAATCTAATCTAAAGCCTTACAGAGGGGAATGTAAAATCACAGATTTTTATCATTTTTACATTTCCTCTATAATCGGAGTGAAATAAGCAGTAAGCTATTCCTTTGTTTCCTTTACAAATCCCCTGTGTTGAGATCAACTGAGTGCACAATGACACTGGAGCTATGGACACTTGCACCCAGGAAGTCAGAGATAAGCATGATCAGTGACTTCACTGAGAACAGTGTGTGTTCTCAGTAAAATCACAGTATCTGTGTATGCCTGGAAGACAATGATGCTCTGTTTTATGGCTTGCATCTTCTCACCAGATGTAAACAATGCCTCATCTGTCCTAATTACTTCACAGTAAGGATAAAGAACCCTCCAGCCACTTCAAACTCTCCTCATTATTTACCTCTGGACTCAGATCTCAGCTGGAGCTACAACACAAAGCTAACCTCGCCTCTTTTCCCTGCAGACGCTTTTGGCTTTGTGACCTCTGAAAATACTGTCCTCTTCTCTGGACCCTGTTTATAAATTAATATGGTCAATGGGATGTACTGGCATTTGGTTTTGAAGTCACAGTCTGGTGCATTTTCAGAACATTAACCTGGCCATTTCCTGAATGCATACAGTAAGGAACGCACATAAAGGTACATAACGTAAAACTCATAGTGAACTAAGTTATACAAGAACAATACCAGCACTGCTGTATGTATAGCAAACTGTACAGAAATCGTTCTTTTAAACACTGAATAATTAAGGAACAAAAAAATACAATTATTTGCGTAATTAGTGACCACCTTATTTTTCAACAGTGTAAATGGAGATCATGTCTTTCATGATATGAAATACCACCATGGACCTCATTTTTATCAACTCCAAATGCCTTCCCCATTTACAAAGTGACATCAAATCATATAGTCCAAGTCATATTGTATTTTTTTTTTAAATCTAAAACACTGACTATATTTTTGGCTGTATGAGAAAGAAAATCTACATCACTCATCTGAGTTAACTGCCTAAGAAAACACGAACATTGGGGGTGGGGGGGGCCCCCGGCACTGCAGAAGGTATTTGTCAGTTAAGAAGTCTATGTTTTTGCTTTGTCTTGGTCCACTGATGAATGGTTTATTTACTGTATTATTATACCAGAAATTAATTCTAATAAGCATATTCCACAACATTAACATGTTAACACTGATTAGGAATTATACACCAGTAACAGGGTCATAGGCACCCAAGAATCACTCATGCCCACTGCCCACCCATGCCCACTGGTACAAAAGGCTGCCTGGTCTGAGCCCACAAAAAAGGTAATGCAGCACAAATTGCTGAAAAAAAGTCAGTGCTGGCCAAGAAGACTGGAAAAGAGCTTGAGTCTACCAACTTGGCATTCCAATCCCAATCCCATTAAGCACCCATCAGGTGCCCCACCCTGCGACCCACAGCACCAAAAGGATCCGCTGCCAACATGCTGTTACCAGACCCCACAGAACACTTCCAGAGGTCTTGTGGACTTTTGGAAGTCCACTCAAGCCAATAGGGGCCAGATCTCCTGGTGGCACAATGGATATAATATAATATAATATAATATTGTTATATTATGTTATGTTATGCGTATGGTAATGGTATTTGTTTGTGTATAGACTGTACATTTGTGAACATTGTGTATCAAATGGCACATGAATATGCATAACATTATACCCCTAGTAGTCAAATGTATTTATTAGTGACCATTTATAATTAGACACTGAGTGAATGATGAAAATGAAAGTGAATCAGGGTTAAATAAGAAAGCACTCTTAGGTTGAGCCTTAGATTAACATCTGCGGCTGAATAATTTAGTGCTGTAAATGACTCAGCAGTACTGTCTGGGGTTATAGGTTTAGGGGATGGAGACAGGGTCATTTCTTAGTAGTTGAATAAAATGTGCTCCCAGTAACCCATAATCTAATTCAGTTCCACATCACTGCAGTCCTTTTAAGCTCCAGCTTATTCCCACTCCAACCATTATACAAACCAAGAAGATAATAAAGTTATGTCCTTGAGTAAAAAGAGTCTGTGTGCCGACTCGGTGTAAGTGGGCGTGTCTTTGCGTGGAAGAAGATGATTGTGGCATACCCTTCAAAATTTTCTCAATCAGAATTGACTGCACTCACATTTTTTTTATCATATCAGGTTAAATTATGTTAGCATTAGCAGTAAAAGTGATAACAATTACAAATTAATTTGCGGTATGTATAAATGTTCTAGAATCCTGTTCTGTAGACTTTTTAGACTTATTAGTTATAGCAGCGACAGTTACTAACTAGTTAGCTAGTTGTTCGTTACTAGTTAGCAGAGCTAACTAACCACGACTGGTGTCACTGGAGAAGGTTTGTGTAAGAGGGGTGAAAGGTTTAAATTCGTGTACTACATTTTGTAGCCAAGAGGTGAGCAGAATAACCTTTTCGAGGTGGTGGATCATCCTGTACATCGCCTAAGTTTCTCTTTATATTTCCGCTTATTCCGCTTTAGAATGTTAGCTTTTACTTCCGGGCTCCAGGGTTGAAACCCGAATAGCATTAAAAAGAAAGCTAGTGCACTAGAGCGTACAATCCCTTCTTCCACACAGCAAGTAGTGCCCCTGATTAGGGGTTATAAAGGAAGTTAGGATTCAGCCTTGTGTTTAAAGCTAATTAGCTTTAAATAAATAAAATGCTCAAATAACTCGGTCAATTGCTGTTAGCTGTTATAAAAAGATTACTATGAAACTATGAAAAATTAATAATCAAATCCAAAAGTAATGCTGTCTTAAATGTCTCATATAAAATGTTCATGCAGTAATTTGTCTTGCCTGTCATATATAAAGTGTAAAGATTGTAGCCATGGTTCACTTTACCACCACGTGACCGAGCTGAGAGAAGTTGGAAATGGCATTCTTCCATCTAGCAAGTAAGATTGCACCCTAACAGGCAGACCTAAGAAGAAAGAAGCTAAAAAGTTCTTAGATTTGTCAGTAGTTGTGCCTCAATTAGAGACAAGATAAATCTAGCACTACGTTAGGCAAGAGAATACAGAGAATTAATTTGCTAGTTTCATTTAATTGTTGTCCAATAAAGTACAGTATTATAAGACTGTTTCATTTTTTAGAGCCCCTTGTTGCTCATTGGCTTGTGGAATCGTCCTCACTAGAAGCAGCAAACCCCTTCATCTGCAAACCCCTTCACTGCACTCCTGATGAAAGCACAGCCAATTTTGCTCTCTCAACTCCTGACCCAGTTAAACAAATTAATAATTAATAAAATATATGACAGGCAAGACAAATTGACTTTCACTCATTTTGGCAGATTTTTTTTCCTCTAGCAAAAAAGGTTGTCTACAATTAATTTATTTTTTCTTACACTATAGTTTTGTTTTAGATGCCCTGACCTGCCACTACCACTGGCTTTGCATCGTTTGGGAGCGATGATGCATTAATATTTATGAAAGGAAATTAAGCAGAGGGATAATGATACAACACACAATGGATGGACAATGGCTTTCTGTAGAAGAGACATGAGATATATGAGTTGTATGTGGGAAGCCGTTGTCTATACGGTTAGGGGCGCCAATAGGATTATATGTGAATTTCAAAGAACTGCCTTTATACCTGCAATATCTAAATATTAAGTGCAATGCACACACATACCACTACTCAGTGAAAGAGATTGCACAGGGCGTACAGGATAGAGCAGCTGGAGTATGCTTTGTTCATCAGTTGGGATTTAACTTTAGTATACATGTACTATAATCAAGAGCTGTTGTCAACTACCAAAGCTAAAAACGTTATGTTTGTATTTGAATTAGAATTTTGAATTCATAATATTCAATGCTTCTTATCTCCCGATCCTTGCTTCGTTTTTTTCCTTCTAAATATGAATACACATATTTTTATCAGATAAAAAGGAACACATTTGTATTTTTTTATTCAAATCTTTCTATGATCTTAATTGTCTTTTAGGTGAAACTTGCCCAACTTAGATTTTCAAGGTTCTGTTATTGTTCTAATTTCTCATCTGATATTTATTTCTTTGCAATTAACATGGTTTTGAGTGCAACAAACCTTAAAATTGTTACTTGTTCCAACTTGCTAATATAAGTTTGCTACGTATATTTTTTACGTTATTCATACTAAACTGTACTTCAGAGTCATACTGAATTCACACTGATCTAACCAAAACAATTTTAACACAAAATGTTTATATTTGTGTATTATAACACAGTTGTGACTCAAAGAACCCATGTGCAAAATGTCCCCAAACAGCTTGTAATTCTATCTATCTATCTATCTATCTATCTATCTATCTATCTATCTATCTATCTATCTTCATACTGCATATTCATGATGCAAAAGGTAAACAAATCTACAAATAAGAAAGAGCTGAAAAATATATACTCTATGATGTGGTCACACTTAAGGGCATCCACATTTAGTCACAATGCCCACCACCCCTCTCACCCCCACCATCGCCCCAGGTTTTGGCAAAGCAAGGTCGTGAAAGAATCAAAATTGGAATGAGAGAAAAATCAATAAGGATGACAAGAATGATACATATAAATAGCACTCAAAAAAAGTAACGACAATGTATTTGCTCATTGACAGGAATATTAGTGACACGGACACTTGCACTTGTTTCATATTCATGGTATTCATTAGGATTTTCTTTTAATGAAAGACATGACTGACAAGCCAATTTATATTTCATTGACTCAACCTATCCTTTAAAGTATTCAATTTGACCTTATACCAACGGGAGAAACAGTGAAAATACCTGAGAGAAATGCAATCGGGCCTTGACTCTAAATATTCACCATATGGAAAAGTCTGTACACATTTGCATAGAATATCTGCAATATTAGCATTCCAGTATGCAACTGAATAATAACTGTATAAGAACAGAAAACAAGAGAATTTGCTGGATTACAGAATTTCATGAGGCAAGGCCGATGCATGCCCTCATTCTTATACTATTACAGTTACATTGGGTATTTTATAAACATTTACAGGTCACTGGCAATTTTAGGGTTAATCAAATCTTGAATGAATTATTCTCAATGCAGATTCTGGAGGGACGCATTTTTTCCCGGTTCTGTCTCCTCCTCCTTTCTTTCCCCCATTCATTTTCAGTTCTGGTTGAACACCTTAGCAGATGCCTTGGCTGCTGGTTATGATGGCAGGCCAGATTCAGCACAGCATTAGCATTCTGCTTTATGCTTTCCAATGCTGCTTCACTGAACTTTAATTTACTTGCAAGTTGCTATTGCCGCCACTTTAACTTCTTTTTCCCACCACTACCAGGCTCTCGCTCAATGCCTTCACTGTCCTCTGCCTCCTCAAACAGCCCCGGGACACATACTCTCCTGGGAAATGTGGCTTCTAGATTTTAACATGCTGTCTAATTCAAATACACATCCTCTTCACTTATTGTCCAATAACTCAATAGTTAAGTAAATAAGGATTTGCTGCAGTGTAATCTAACAAACTGTCATATAATTTAGGCATCCATGACCCTAATAACACTATTTAAGATTTCCTTGTCATATTAATCCCCTATAGTTCTACACCATCACACCCCTAATTGATGGAAAAGCTTTGTTGGTGTTAAAGCTGTCTTGTGTTATTTTAGCGTCATCCTCATTGTCCTCATTGTTTTGATGCTTGAGGTAGCTTAACATGAATGTACAATACACAAGAGGTCCTTTACACCAGCCTACTCCAGGGGTTATGAAGGACATGAGTATACATTGCCCAATTTACAAAATATATCTTTCTTATGGAAGCATGTGGCTTAGTGGTTAGCACTATCCCCTTGCACCTTCATTGTCCGGGTTTACTTCCCAGCCTTGGGGTCTGTGTGCATGGAGTTTGCATGTTCTCCCTGTGGTTGGTGGGTTTCCTTCCTGTTTTTTCTCCCACAGTCCAAAGACGTGCAGATTAGGCTAATTGGTGTTCCCAAATAGTGTGTGAATGAGTGTTGGAATGTTTTCCAGAAATCCTACCATGGTTGGAAAAATGGCCACCATTGACCTCCGCGGTGACTAGTTGGATTACAGAGGTTAATAGATAGATGGGATGGATGGATCTTTCTTACGACGGCCACTAAATTTAAAATGTAATATCCAATGTCCATGCCAAATTCCAAACAGATGGGTCATTATTTTGTACTGAAGAAGCCATTGTTACTATAGCTGGTGACTAATTATTATAGTGTAAGAAAGGCATCCTCATCATCTGATTATTATCAGGGCCATTCCAGCGTTATGGATGTGACATTTAGGGAAACAAAAAGCCTCAGAGCATGGGCAAGCGTAGTATCAGTGATCAATCTGTGTAATTTTTAATGTAATCCCTTCGGGTAAAGACAAACAAATTCTCAAAATTCATAGAATTATTTACCTGTTGAAAATATCCATCATTTTATCAGTGTTAAGGACATTAAAAAGGACAAATGTCTCATACAAAGTATAGATTTTTTACAAACTCTATGAATTTTAAAGGCAACTGCAGTACAGCCTTACAGTAGTGCTATGAGAGAGATGTGAATAAAGACAAAAACTGTAGATTTGAAAATGTTTGGAATAAATGATTTAGGATAAACTGGCCTTATGGATGTGACTTTTTCACATTATGGATGAGATGTGTCCAAATCAGTCCTCTACTAACTATATAAAGAGCAAGAGATTTAAGATGAAGCGTTTGATATTATAGTTCTGAAAAAAAAATCATCCAATCTTTTTGTAGGAATGTAGGATTTTGTATTAGTATGGTTTGGAAAGAACTCTTAGATTTTTCCCCCATGATAAGGTTGACCTTTATATAGAATTATTCATAACTAACTCTCAGACAATACTAATCTCTTTGATTTACTGGTAGTTGAACTAAGTTGTCAAGACTGAATCTTTTGGCCATTATCTCACCTTCACAATGATGGTAAAAAAAATAAATAATAAAAAAGTCCAAGGCCTGAATGCATACAATTTTGCATCATTTTTTATAATATTTTTTTTCAATGTCATGGAATATTAAATGATTATTATGATTCTTTAATTAACATCACCTATATTTTGCAGCATATGTGCAAAGTTTAATGCAGCTCATTTATGATTGTATATAGAGTTTAACAAAACATTGAAGAAATGAGCGAACTTCTGTAAATAGAGTATATTGGCCAAACATCTTGCACATTTCAAGATCACTCTTAAATGAGAGCATGAGCATTAAAAAATTATATGAGTTAAATGGTTTAAGAAAACTGAGCACCAACAGAAGGTTCATTTTCAATCGGCCAACACATAATATTGGTGCTAAAAAGTGTCTCACCTAGGTGAAAAAAAAGTGCATTTTCAGATAGGATCCGATAACACCATTTTTCATAACACCTAATATCTCCTGGTCCTTGCTTAATTTTTTTTGGAAATATGCATACACATTTATATTTTTATCCGATTAAAAGAAACACATTTGCTAAATATAATTTCATGCCTTTTTATGTAGTGTCCGTAACTTAAAAAAAAAAAAAAAAAAACTCATATCTTTCAATGATCTTAATTGTCATTCAGATGAAACTTGGCCAATTTAGATTTAATGTCAAAAGACATAAAGCTGAAAAAGGTTGTTATTCTAAAATGCAAAATTGTTAAGATATTGCAACATGAATTTGACATGGTTACGGACACTACAGATTTTTGGCTTTTTAAGCTTTTTCCAAAAAAAAAAAAAAACTCTTTAAGCAACAGTTTTTACAGGTCATATGCTTCTAGAAGGATGCCCCAATTTTAGAATCAGTACTCATAAAGAAAGATGATAAATTTGCATTTTTAATTTATTATTGTTTAAAGCGAGACAGCTGAAAAATGGTATTTTGGGGGCACATTTAAAATCATCTCTCCAAATGGATAAAGTTAGCAGCTTGAATTTTTTATTTTTTTATGGAAGCAAGATTGGTCACTTCCATGTTGCATAAACTTCAGAAGTACAGCAGCTTTTTTGGCGAACACGTTATCTGTATTACATGTATAACATATGATAAATAAATGTGTTGTGTTTTGGCTGAACACTATTTCTTGACCATTTAAACATCTTCCAGGGCTTCATTGGTCCTTGCTTACTAAGGCATTTTATTGGGACTTAATAAAATAAAATAAAAAAATTCCATTGGATTCATTTTCAAACCTGACTGGCAAAACATGTCTGTGATATTTAGGTTAGACAAGTCGATTTATTTGAACATGTAGAATGAAGTGATTATCCAGTGCACCTGTGTTTGTGGATACTTTGTCAGCTCTCCTGAACACCTGAAGCGAAGCGTCACAGTCTCATCACCCGCTGCGGACAACATCCGACATCCAACATCCCGTGTAGACGCCACACTCCGGCATTTCTGGATTATATAAACCAGGTGATTCTAGCCTGAATTCGACTCAGCTACTTCGATTATGATTTATAGCAGACGAACAAACCACCTAAAATGTACAAACCTATTGCGTGAGTAGCCGGATGTGGGACCCTTCTGTATTTAACAACACACCATTTAAATCAGCGCCGCGTCCGCACGGGAAGACCGACAACCAAAGCAATGTTAAGATGCAACTTAAAGATACTATAGTCATCATAGCGTGCGTTGGTTGTTTTCTTACCTTGATCAGCGCGATGAGGGTGCAGATTTTTTCCTCCTCGCTCGGGGATGCTGTAGAGACTCCGGCGTTATTTGCGCAAAACAGGAGAACGACGCCGCGCGCATCTACCGCCCTGTGAGCACCGTATCAACGCCTGCTGCTGCTGCTGCTGCTGCGATTTTCCACACAGATTTCTAAGTGTCTCGTTTATGATGATGCTTTCTCCTGGTCTATGTTACTGCCTTTCATATCCTAAAGCATTATCCCTCCTTCTTTCCTCTCCCTGCGCCAATCCACCTTCTCATCACACATCATCAGCTCCTCCCTCCCTCCCTCTCTCTCTCTCTCTCTCTCACTGAACAATACAAATGAAAATACCTACTACCTATAAGAATACATTAAACCCACCCCCCCACCCCCATTTTTTGTTTTTGCTTGTAGGACTCACCGTATTGTCTCAGTGTCTTGTGGTGGGGGTGGAGTGTACAATCATCTCCCAACCCCCCATTTCACTCCTTTCCAATGGAAATTTGCACACACACACACACACACACACACATATTGCCTCGACCTGGATGGAAGCCACTGCAAGCTATTGTAGTTCGGACAATGACAAGCCCCCGTGAACTGAAATGACACTTGCATCAACTTATCATCACTGTATTAACATGCAACATGTAATTGCGCATTGCATTTTGTGCTTTTGTTACTAAGAGCTAATAAGTTACATCTACTGATTACTTCTACAAATTATCATGATGTTTAAGAGCATGTTACATACAATCCTGATTTGGCGGCACCACCAGGGTCCAGGTTCGATTCCCGCCTCCTGTGTGCATGGCATTTGCTCTCTGTTCTTGGTGAGATTCCCAAATTGCCCGTAGCCCATGAATGAGTGCGTGCGCTGAAATGGATTGGCACCCCATCCAGGGCGTACCTCGCCTCATACCCTAAGTAACCTGGGATAGGCTCCAAGCTCCCCATGACCCTGTATTTGGTATAGACGATGAGTGAGTAAGTACATAGAAATGACTTAAAGAAAGCATTGACCACAACGAAGCCTCCAAAAGAGCTTCATTGGTATTTGGGGATAGATTCTACACATCTGTAAAAAAAACATATATGAAAGTATGAAGCATCACTTTGCCAAAAGATCTCGTGTATCTTTGTATTTTGATAATAGTGGAATAGTTCACTTTCTAAAACATTACTCAGAACAGGATATAAGTGCATTATAAGGATACAAATGCAGCATCCTTTCCTATAAGAGTATAAGTGGACTCAAAAAAAAATGCCAGTAAAATGTTTACATTTAATCTACTGGTATTTCTAGAAAGTATTCTTATTTTACATTTCTATCTAAACTAAATTTTCTAATGATCTGATTTGTTCTGACTGTATTAAAAGTGAGGATTTGTCAAAAAAATATTTATATGTCTATCATTTTTTTCTTTTTTTTTTTGCTCTTTAATCTTGAGATTAATTTATATGACTTTAAGATTATTAAATTGCATAACTGAAATTTAATTAAATTTTTTTTATGTGGTGACATGGTTGTGCATTTGCAGATATATGGAAATGTTAATGAAAGTCTTTTGTGAAGCAGGAGAACAAATTATATAAAAGAGACTATGAAAAGAGAATGTCAGGTGCAGAAATGCTGGTAGCAAGATGAAGAGCTACAAATGAGTGCAGGCATGCAAACAATGGATGAAAGCCTTAAAATATTTTTTTTTCTGAATGAGTGAAATATTCCACGGGCCACATTTTAAGCACATATTAACAAAAGCCCATGAATTGGACCTGGTCTGAAAACTCTCTAACTAACTAAATAACTAAATCCAAGCAAGAACCAGAAACTGCAACGGTTTCAAAACTCAGGATGGTGCTGATTAGGTACAGCTTGCTAGTCCTGGGTGAGACCCACCTTTGCCTTCAGAACTGCTTTAATTCTTCATGGCATTCAAAAAAGTGTTGGAAATCTTTCATACAGATTCCGGTCCATAGTGGCATGATAGCATCACACAATTCCTGTAGTTTTGTCAGCTGCACATAAATGATCTGAAGCTCCTGTTCCACCACATCCCAAAGGTGCTCTATTGGATTGAGATCTGGTGACTGTGGAGGCCATTTGAGTACAGTGATCTCATTATCACGTTCAAGAGATTATTTTTCTGAGCAACGATGGTCAGGTAGGCTGTGGTATTTAAATGATCCTCATTTGGTACAAATGGGCCAAACATGTACCATGAAAATATTCCCCACACCATTACACCTCCAAGCAGCAGCCTTAACCATTGATACAATGTGTTTATGGCAAATTCTGACCCTACAATATGTTGTAGGTGAAATCAAGACTCATCAGACCAGGCAACTTTTCTCTCTTTTTTATCTTCAATTCTCCAAATTTTGGTGATCCCATGCACATTGTACCCTAAGTTTCCTGTTCTTAGTTGACAGGAGTGGCACCCGGTGTAGTCTTCTGCTGCTGTAGCCCATCTGCTTCAAGGTTTGATGTGTTTAGGGGTCAGAGATGTTCTTCAGCATACCTCAGTTATAATGAGATGTTATTTGAGTTACTGTTGCCTTTCTAACAATTCGAACCAGGCTGGCTATTCTCCTGTGATCTCTGGCATCAACAAGCACCACCCAGAGAACTGCCATTCACTAGATAATTTCTCTTTTTCAGATCGTTCTTTGTAAACCCTAGAGATGGTTGTGTGTAAAAAATCTCAGTAGATCAGCAATTTCAGAATTACTCAGACCAGCCTCACTGGCATGTCACATTCAAAGTCACTTCAATGGATAAATGAATTGAGCTGCTTCCATTTGACTGGCTGATTGGATATTGCATTAATGCACAGTTGAACAGATGTACACAATGAAGTGGACGGTGAAAAGCATTCACTAAAAGTAACAAAGCAACAAAGGGAGAACAACACACACACACACACACACGCACACACACACGCACACGCACACGCACACACGCACACCTTGAAAGGTACTTAGCCCTTATGAAGAGAAAGGATGTTGTTAATTGACCCTGCAGCCTCAGGATGAAATCATAGGGGAGAGTTTATTAAATGGTGCTCCGGTTCTATTGGTTGCATGCTCTGAATACCAGTGTTTAAAATTCAATTCGTCTGTCACAAATTCTGGGGAGTTCCTTTTTTTTTTCTTTCAATGCAACAATGTTACTATATAGTAATGTTTAATTACTATATAGTAATTAATTGATTTATTTATTTTTCAAATCCATATTCCCTGGGGTCGACAGAATCCCTGGTTGGTGTGTTGTGATCATGTATCTGAGTGTCAGACTGACTGTCCATTCTTCTCCCTGATGTCATATTCATTTTCATTTCAGCCATTCAATCCTCAACATATCATGTTAGTGCTGTCACAGGTCAGGGATGAGCATCTACATAGCAGATGCTAGGACATTTTGCATGTGTGCTTGTGCGTGTGCGTGTGCGTGTGCGTGTATGTGTGTGTATGTGTGTGTGTGTGGCTCATACTAAGTCACATTATTTTTACTCATAAAACACATAATAATAAATTAATTACCATGTAATATACAGTAGCTGTTAACCAGAATAGACATATAAAGTAAAAAATGTTATATATATATATATATATATATATATATATATATATATATAATTTAGTTGTTTTAATTTTCTAGCTCGCTCTTTAGTTATTTTTAATTGTTTGATCTCACCTGTGATGAAAATCCAATCTGGATTTGCTTTACTAAGGATAGATGTTGGTTCAGGTAAAATATCAATAGCATACCGTATACCCAGCATAATATTTGTTGTAACGAGTTTCACAGTACAAGTAAATTTATAATCATTATTTCCTATTATAATGCATTAATTGGCCAAATGGCCACGCTAATATCAGTCAGTAAGTTGAGGCTGCTTCATTAACCACACTTACTGTACTGTAGCTGAGCTGACTGGCTTCCTGAAGGAGGCTCCATCTGTTGCATAAATGAGATCAATAGTGGTGATTTTTAATGATGTCTAAAAGCCCTGGGTAACCTGAGTGTTTTGTCGCTTTTCCCGCTGCTGTCTTTCTTACTGATGACCCTGTTGTTCAGTGCTGCCGCAGTTACAGTTCATCCACACACAGTCAATGTTATCTGTGATAAGCTCTGCTGAACAACCTGATTAGAGAAAAGTATTAGGAATCCAGGGTAAGAAGATTTGTTTAAACAGAATTATTGGAATTTATATGGATCTAATGAAAAACAAAGAGTGGCAATTTGTTACGCACATCAAAAATTCAGGAGCGTGTCGTTCGGTCAATGTCAATGTAACAACACCTTTGAAAAGACCACGTTCGACTAGTGAGAATGAGAAAATGAGCTCATGCAAATTCGAATATAAGATTGTGCTCTAGCCCCTTCATCCCAGGGCTAAACACTCAAACTTTAATTTCAAAACGCACTTCTACGTATGCATAAGCTGTCTGGTCAGCGCAGCCTGTTTTATTTCTGTTTCCTTTCACTTTTATGGGGCAGGAGGGCAATTAGCATTTAGATGGAGACTGAGTAGATGCTTCTGGCGCTGTCTATGCCCAGCTCTAAGATGCCTCACACCTCTGGGGAATAGGAGTCGGGACGGTGGGTTGACCGAGGAACAAATTCACTTTACAATTGACAGCTGGCATCTGGGTAAAGGCCTCGAGAGGGGACCTGTCCTTTTTCTGAGATGTCCCTCGTGGCACCGTCTGATTATGTCAGTTTGATGGGTGAAATGGTAACCAGGTTCATCTTTCTAAAAGTCAATATAGCACAAAATATAGTGTGCTCAGATTTGTAACAGTTTAACAAGTATTATGTGTAATATGGTGTAGGTTTTCATCTGGCCAGCTTATGCGTTGAGTCAGCTTTGCTATTTTTTAAAAAGAAGAATGAATAAATGTTGCTTAATCGTTTATACATAATGACGTATATTATTATTATGATTATTTTTATAATAATAATAATTTTTATTAATAAATTATTATTATTATTGTTTACATATTTACATAAAACATAAATCACAGTGTGCAGCACAGCAGGGAAAGTACTGCAAGTACAGTAGCATTGCTGCCTCACAGCTTCAGTTAAATACTGAGATTAAGTTACTCACTGGTGTTCTCCTCGTGCCTGCCGCAGTTTCTTCCCCCTGCGCAAAAATGCCAGTAAATAGACTGTCTCTGTTGACTTGCCCTACATTGTGGATGATTGCATGAACAGAGTGATAGACTGATGTTGCTGTCTTCCTGCACTGCGCCTGACATTCCTGTGTTTTGAGTAATTACCATTGCCCTGACAAAGATACAGCAATTACTGTAGAAAAAAAGGTTAACAGACAACACTTTTTTTTCTAATAGAATGGTCTTTGCATCTTTAATTGTTCAGAATTGTTAAATGGAATTGTCTTCCTTTTCAGAAAAGTATAGAGTATAGTATATAGAGTATATAGCTTTGTATAAAGTAGTAATATATAGATTATTACTGTACTACTATATATACTATACTGTACTGTATATATATATATATATATATATATATATATATATATATATATATATATATATATATATTTATTTATTTATTTATTTATTTATTTATTTATTTATTAATAACTTAAGTCTATCAAAAATATGATGCAGTCATTTGATTTGAAGCTGATTCCAAGTCAAACTAAGTCCAACTAATTTTGTAATATGGACAAATTTCAACTAAATTTCTTTTTTCCATTTTTAATAATACATTAAAATGATTTTATTTATTTATTAATAAATTTTTCAGAATCACACAATTTCTCTGTCAGAAGGGACGTGTTTTATTAGTATAATCATGAAGACGTTTTTCAGTTAAATGATCTGTTGTATTCCACTGGATGTGTCAAGATTTTGCTACAGATCTATTATCAATCCATTACTACAACTTATTCAAGCCTGAGATCTGTGGTTGCAGTACTGTACTAGCAAAAAAAAAAAAATGCTTACACAGATGTGGAATGAAATAAAGAATAGATTTCAGAATAAAATGCAGCTCAGGTGCATTTCAACATATTTATCTTTAAAAAGCATCAGATGAAAATGCCCAGACAAGCACACATTCAGTACTAGAGCCATCTGCCTATGGGACCTCAGGTGATGGCCCACCACTGTGCTGCCACACAGGAGCAGATGATGGGTGTTAAGGAGTCAGCGTCACACCTGTACTAGGTCAACCAAAAAAAAAAAAAAAAACTATGTAAGTAATGACTGAACTGTCTGGGATATCGGGCTGTCATGTAGTCACAGACAGCAAGAAGGGTTCGAGCAAACCCACATAAAAAGTCCAAAATTGCAAACAGATGAAACCAGAGGTTAACACTCGAGTTTGCTTGAGAATTTGGCCAACATCTACCTTTGTTAATAAATACGTTTACAAAAACCCACTTACTTCATGTAGTTTTAATGTACTGACTAGACAACATTCATGTCCAGCAGAGGTTTTATTTAATGTATCTTCTATGTAAAATATCCTTAACTTCATTAAGCATGCCAGCAGAATAAGTATATTATCATGGTGTGCAGGTGGCTGCATATGTAATTTGAGTCTGATTAATATTTCCACTTTGACCTGTCTATTTAAAATGCATTAAATTTATAAGAAACGGAGGGGGAGATATTTAATGATATGGAAGCAAACCCAAAACAGATGAGGCACCCAATCCCTCAATCCTCCTCACTCACCCCTGCTCTTATCTTAGTGCATGGGCCCCAAGGGACAAGACCCATTAAGCCCCATTATCTCGATATAGAGAACATGAGAAAGAAGCATTGATCCATCCCGGCACAAGGGGAAGATCCCTACAATCTCTTGCTCCAGTGTTCCTGGTGATGCTGACATTTCCAGAAGACATCAGAAGCTTTGAGGTGACACTGCTTTGTAGCTTTCTGTCACTGCTTTGTGTCCAGCTGTCTGTGACCTTGACTCAACCCCCTGCGTTTCAAGTTTGACCCAGAACAGGCCACATGCTGAGGACCTTATCTCATCCTCTGACAGGAAGAAGCTTAATTATAACGGAAGATGCTTCTTTCAGTCTAATGGCATGCTGTGAGTGCTGCAGATGAAGGAGACGTGCCAATATGGCACATCGGTCATCCATATGAAGAACCCCAACATGTCCAGAGTCAAAAGACGTGGGGCTGGGAGTGAAATACAGTAAGACTCCCAAAATGTTAGGAATGGATTAGTTCTGCTTTACACACTGCTCCTTCTTTTTCTCTTCTTGTCTACTTTTCTTTTTGTGTCAGTCTACCAGCTAGACTTTAAATAATAATGAGATAAAATATTAATTATTGTTTAAATTCAAGTTCAAAGCTCTGCCAGGATAAAGAGATAGAGATGTTCTTTTTATTAAATGTTTAACATTGTTCTCGATGGAATGACAATCCTGTTTTCAATTGAGCTCTCTGCCATTTCTCAAAGTATATCACTCAAAGTGGTATCACTACAACATTGCTGTCTATCACTGGTTAATTACCACATATATATGGATAATGTACATATCTGCCTGTCTTTTTGAATGACAGAACTCTCCTTAACTTAATAATACAAAGAAAGAATTTTTTTTGTAAAGTTCAGTATCTTAAGCCTCATTTACTTTCTTTGATTGGTAATCGGAGAGTGAATCACAGATGAGAAATCGAAAAAGTAGATCAGAATAAAGATTAAGTTTGGTCTTAAAACGACTGCAGAGTGCTACAATTTACTCATACCACTTTATCGCTGTTATTTCAGCGTTGAAAGTTTAAACTAATCTCAGTAAAAATATTCAGTTTAGCTTTTCTACAGTAATTAATATCTCTTTTAATATCTATTTTCTCAACATTTATGCAGGTTTAACATCAGGTTTTTATTAATTTGTGTGCAGCCAGTTTTGTGTGATGCTATGACCAAATCTGGCTGGACAGACATACATACTACAGACAGACAGACAGACAGAAATTTTCCTCAGACTGATTTCAGGTCCTCTAATGTCTGCAATGTAAAGGATTCATTGAACTGCTTTCAAATTTCCTACAGAAAGAAAAAACATACTATGATTTGTCCGTTCATCTTTGAAGGTTTTAGTTTTCATTATGGGCTTATACAGTACGTACTATGATTTTGAAGGGACTTCTAATTGGAAACTACAGGAGCTCTAGTTGTGAAGTGCTTTGTGAGTTAATCCACTTATTAAGGTCAGATGCAGGTTCATGGCATTGTGATTTAAAAGATATATGGATGGAGGAGTAGAGGAGAGTAAGGCAAGGGAGTGCAGACATAAGCTAATTGGTGCTCAGTTGCATTTGCCAGTTGTGCCCACTGGAATGTTTTATTTAAACTCACTCTTATGTGGTCTTAGACTTGCCCAGGGGGTATCTGGAGTTAAAACTGTCTGGGATGGATGCATGTTGTGGCTAGTACACAGGAAGTCAGGATCCTCAGGGCTCTTTGTACCCTCTAGGATTTTGGTTGCCTCTGAGCTTGTCAGAATGCCTTAAGTCTCATTAATTATTGAGAGCCGACTCAGCAATGGATGGTGGAGCTTTTAAGTGCAAAGTGATGCCTGATGTTCGGGCCAACCCCCTGTGACAAATGAAGGGTAATATGATTACACACTGGGACTCTTTGTTTTTTTTCCCTCTTGAATAATGGACAGTGTGTGACAAATGGCACTCAGACCTGGTTAAAGTCTGAAAGGTGCATGGACAAACTGATTTGCATGCAACAATCTCTTTAATGTTGAAGCATCTGCTAGTGGCATTATTACTATTTATCAAAAGTATGTCTTTGCTTGTAGAATTACTATACATCTTATGTATACTGTAGAATTTGTTTGAGAGCATCTTATAACTTTCCATTATTGCTCAAAATGTATGGTGACAAACACATACAGTACATACAGTACACATAGGAACACACACAAACACAGGCTCACATCCAAGCACAAATTCACAAATGCCAGCTGTCAGGGATATATTAGGCAGATCAATACTGCACTATGTCAAGGAATTGAAGGTTAAGAACAAGCCGTGTTTAGTTAAACACACCAATAAGCACATTACATAGATTATCTATATATGCAGCAACATTTTGTGTTGTAGTTGCTATCACATGGATGATTTCATGAATTATTCATAAACTTGCCGTATTAAATAAATGGTCGTTGCCTTACCGTTGCAATATAATAACAGCAGCTTGTGAATGTTTATGTTCATTTATCTGGGCATCGATGTTAATACAGTGGAAATCACCTTGTAGCAACTAATAAATAAAGAGTAGTTAGTTTACAATATTCCTTATTCCTTTTACAGAATCCTAAATAAGAATAATACATTTTTATAGAGACAAGCACAAAAAACATTTATGATGTCATTTCAATGGAATGAAATTTGATCAGGTTGATTTGTACATATTTTTTCACACATTTCATAATCATTTCCTTAATTTCCTATGCGATAATGATTATTGTTAAAAGCAGTATATAAATAAAACTGAATGAAATAGGCTGTAATGCTTTTGCTATAGGCTATGCTTATTATCATTCTTGAAACATACTGTGCAAGTCATATTGATGCAACTAAATCAACCTTTTATCATTTCATCTATCGCTTCATCTCCAATTGCCGACAATTGCACTAGTCTCCATACAGTACATAAAAAGGCTTTCCCAATATCAATAAAACCAGGCAAAGTACTTCAGAATAGCACTAAACCTTATAGTAACTAAACCTTAGTCACGCTGTCTTACATTAGCTTCCAGTTAATTAGAAAATCAACTGTAAAGTGCTGGTAGACTATAATTAAACACTCCCTCACCACACGGGTTGACTCCCACATGCCATTGAACTATATGGCATCAAATAATGATTTTCTATTTACTGTCCTACTATTAATAACAATGTCACTTGTCAGTAGGATAAACACAACATTATCAACTTTAATTAAATATTATTATACTATTATTATTATTATTTTTTTTTACACTCTGACAGAAAGTAACAGACTTCAGTATGGCAAGCAATATACTGTAAGAACATACTGTAACGTTGAGCTGTAAATGTTCTACACATTATAGAGAAGTGTACAAAACTATTACAGTACAGTTCTACGATAATCATGAGTTTTATAAAGTGAAGGAAAAACCTTCTCCCATCTTACTGTATGTAATGGCTTTGAATGATTTGAACAAATTTAAGAGCCTTTGACTGGATAATTACTTTGGTGATTAATGTTTCAGCTGGCAACAGTTAATTGTTTTTACCCTGACAGATTCAGTAAACAGCATTTTTTTTTTAGAACAAATATTTGAATATCAATATATTAAGTATCCATTTAATTTTAAATATAACTATTTGTTAGATTTTCTACTTGAATAATATAGTTAATGAAATGAAATATTTTAGAAAATAATAATAATCTTCTTCTATCAAGCAATATCTATGTCTGTCTATTGCAAATAAGGATGGCAGCCAAGATCCTTGGAACAGAACTGTTTTGCAGAGCTTTTTCTTAAGTTGGCAGCTCCTCACTTTACTTTATTTATTTGGAGGATTTAAAAGGATTCAAAACCAGCTCGCCAATGAAGACGCAGCTCTGTCAACCCATCCAAAAGACGTTGATCGATGGGGAAGAAGCAATAAAACACCCAACCCAAGAAATGCAAAAAAAACAAACAAACAAACACACAAACAAACAAAAAACTGAACACTACTTGCCCAAATCAATTCATTATTAGGTACTCTGATGCTACATATCTGAAACAAGAGCTGACCAGTACCTGGAATCAATAAGGACAGTAGTATAATAATAATGACCTTAGTGAAAATACCAAAAATACAGTAGAAATTACTTGTGGAAAACAGTATGAAGGAGTTGTCTTCCTTTGTTGGGTAGAACAGTGGTTTAGTGGTTAGCACTGTCGCCTTGCACCTCCAGGTTCCGGCTTCTATCCCCGCCTCGGGGTCTGTGTGCATGGAGTTTGCATGTTCTTCCTGTGCTTGGTCGCTTTCCTTCGGGTACTCTGGTGTCCTCCCAAAGTCCAATGACATGCAGATTAGGCTAATCCCCAATTGGCTGTAGTATGTGAATGAGTATGTGTATGTGTGTGTGTGTGTGCCATGCGATGGATTAGCATCCTGTTCAGCGTATACCCCACCTCGAGCCCTACATCTCCTGCAATAGGCTCCAGGTCCCCCCAACCCTGTAAACCTGATAAAGTGGTATAGACGATGAGTTATGAGTGGGTGGGTGAATTTTCTTCCTTAACCAGTAGACATTCATTCTGAAACAAGCAAACAGATAGAATCATCCAAATACATTATAATGGTCAATACATGCTGATGTACCATTGGCCTTCACGGTCCCTAGTTGGACTACAGAGGTTTTTAAAAGGATGGGCGGAATATGTGTGTGTATTGAATGGAACTAAAACACCTCAAATACAAAGCAAATTTCCGAGCAATCAGACAATAAAGTGTTAGTGTATCACATTAAATATGTCATTCTTCAACTACTAGGTAAGTGGTTACATTTGCAAAACAATCTTAATCATTAGCAACAGTCATATTTAATGAAAAACTTAGAATGCATTGCAAAATAGACTTTTTATTAGATGTTGGATAAAGATATTGGGATCTGCAATACTGTATGTAAATGATAAGATAAAACTCACCAGCAAAAGTCACAGGCATAAATCTTAAACTGAAATGTGGCTAATGGAACAGGTCCAGTAATGCTACATCTCATGCATGCTCTCAGATAATGATCATATTGGCATTTTTAAATTATGGCATTTTTTATTATGGTCGTAAAATGGCCAAGTGATGTCATCTGCAGTTAGCAGGGGGCGATTAATGCACTCGTAGCATATGAAAAATGTTCCTTTGCCATATAGCAATCAATATAAAGATAGGAAGAGTGTCATTAAACCTTGAAAACTATTCTATAATTCCATACTTAAAAGCTAATATTGATGTTCTTCACAATGCAAATGGTAAAACCATGCCTACATTGTTCTCGACAAAAAAGACTTTTAGAGCAGACAAACATCCTTGGAAAGGCTTTATCATTATTAATGTCATTGACCACTTGGCTCACTCTGTTCTCCTAAAACCTTTAGGTCACCTGCCAGTGTCCTGCATTTACAAAATGAAATGGGCCAGGATGCATGTGATAAATCATATTTACTGGGGAACAAAGGGCCAATTTTTGGCCTTTTGTCTCCGAATGCTGTCCCTTTAGCTGGAAGGGAGAATTGAAATGAATTAAGGAGTGGATTAGAATGCATCAGGAGATGCAGGAGCACTCTGTTAGATTAGGACAGGGGAGCAGGACAAGTTGTAATGCAGCACCTGGCAGGAGTTTGTGTCAGGAACATCTGTCCATGTTTATTTTAATTGCACCCAATGGAGCAAGAGAACATGACAAAGAGAAGTGGAGATAGAAAGGGACAAAGAGCAGCATCTGCTTTGCATACCTTTGTAAAAACCTATAAAAATCGTTTAGACCAAAAGGCACACACACACACAACTGGGTATAAGGATGCCTTACACACAGTGTTCCTGGAATTACCAATAAATCCACTGTCAGCATGACCAAGTGTTTAAATTTACAAGCTACCTGCACTCGGGTTGGTAAAAGAGAGTTGCAAATGTCTAATTCTTTTTCTTATTTACTTTACTTTTATTTATTTTAAGTGATATGCAAACAAGGATGACAAAGGCAAACTACTGTACATGAGATTGTCACGCATATACTGTAACATTGTGCAATGACACTACGCACCACAGATGCTGTACAGAAAGTGCTGTACGAACATGGCTTAAACTTTAGTGCTTATTTTTAAAAAAAAAAGTGAATCAGGCGCATATAGTTATGTGTCATGATCATGCAAGGGTCAATGACTCAGAAACACAGTCCAGTGCTGTATTTGACCCTTCAGCTTTGAATGGGTCATGGACGACCAGGCAAGGTATCCATGGTCTGAAGAGCTCCGTCCGCCTACTCGGGCGCTCATAACTCCTAATGCAATAGTCCACGAAACATTGAGGCAACATTACATGTGTCAGGCATCATTGATAATAGCGTGTTTTTGAAGGTTAGAATTGCTTTGATATATTGACATTGGACCAATGTTGACTACATGTCCTTGCGACAATGATGAACAAATGACACCAAAGCAATGTTGTAAATATGACTTCAAAACAATATTAATTTATAATGTTTACCAAGCCATGATGGGAAATAGGCTAGGACATATATTGACTTTTCAACAATGAGTACCTTCTCTATGTTGGGAAAGAAGGTGGCCAATGGGCAATCTTCTCCAAAGACACAGGGCAAAGCAGACTGGCTGTACAAGGCTATGTCTGGCTTGGGTGTCTCTTGGGAGGCTGCTTGATCATCCTTTGACATAATTGTCCCTTGGGAGGCCACCGTGTCAGCATTAGCTGGTGGTGTGGCATGGAGCAGGTGTGTCTCTCATCCATGTCACCTCATATAACCAAACATCAAGGGAGGAAGCTAACCATTATTATGCTCTGCCACAGATTCGAAGACTCATGAGGATGAACAAGAGATTGTTGTGGTTGCCTGTGTCAAATGCTCCTGAAATTTTTGAGGAGGATGAAGACAGATGATCTAACAGCATGTAGCTTTTCAGTGACAACCAGAAGGAGAGTCTATGTGGAATGTGCTGCTTTGAAGGTAGACAGGGTAGGATACTGGAGGTTGTGCTGTGAGAGACAGACATAGACAGTTGATTGTAGGCAATGTTGTTGTTTTGTTTTTTTTTTTTAATTAAATAGAAAAGAAAGGAATTTGGTTAGTTAACATACACAGATTATCTCCTGTCTCATCTACTGTATAAATTTATGGATTAAAATATCCTTATATATATTTTAATCTATAAGGATATTTGATGTCAAATGTACTAGTTGCACAGTCTAGATTTTATTCAATCACTTTTAGCTTTGATTAAAGCATGCAATGTGTGTGGCCCGTTTGGGCATGAAAATTATTCCTCATGCTCAGTCCAATCTTTATGCTCCCTGGCAAACTGAAGCCTTATTTCAATTTCAAGTGTTATGACACAGCTGTTTAGTCCAATCCTGTGAATTTTCATTACATTGTGTGTATATTAAACATGGCTGTGAATTTTACTGTTGATTTTTTAACCATGCACCTTCACCAAGCATTTAAGTGATTTCCATTCCTGATTTTTCCCCAACCATATTCCTTCCACAAGCAGTATCCTTCCAGGTTTTAATAACATGTTGTTGAATAATCAGTTTCAATAATTAAAAATTTCCAAAATTTTGTTTTCTTTTCTTGATGCAGCCCAATAATTTTACTCTTCTAAAATGCAACTTTTTTTCTTAGGCAGGCAGTGTACAGTATGTTGGGGCAATAAGTTGTGGTAGAGCATTATTAAGGTTTCTGAGCATTATTAATCAATGTAGGAAATTAATTAAAATCAGTTAACCGTACAGAAGGTGTTGATTTTCGATATAATTAGTGGGCTTAGGAATGTGTGTGCCATCACAACATCAGGTAGGACTGATGATAAGACCTTAATGTAGGCCTTAATGTAAGTTCCCATTGTGTCCTAAACATACTGAATAACACAACAGGAACAGGGTCAAAATGGAAAAATGTGCATTTATCAAGTTCATATTACAGTACTTCCTACTGTAGCTACATCCCTGTCAGGTTCTTTATCATATTCTCACTAATTTCCTATCAAGCACATGATCGTGCACTCACCAGGTCCAATGAGATCGTTATTAAGTCAGATCAGATTGCACCATGTTCTTACCAGGCGCTTATCACATGCTTACTATGTTGTCATGGCGTCTGGCAGGTTGGTTTAAACACTTCAACAGGAATTGTAACCAGTATGCAGATTAGGCAAATTGCCATTCCCAAGTTGCCCATAGTGTGTATACAGTCTTATGCAAAAGTTTAGGCACCCCTTGATAAATAACAGATTTTGGTGATTTTTTTTTTTAATTGAAAAGATGTTAACACAAGTCTCTCTTGGAAATGGAAAAATGCGCAATATTTTCAGAAAACATTGATGCATAGTGACTTCTTATGCCATAAATTGAATATGTGTGTGCCGTGAGATGGACTGGCACCCCGTCCAGGGTGTACCATGCCTCGTCCCCCAAGTCTCCTTGGATAGGTTCCAGGTCCCCCGCGACCCTGTATACAGGATATAGATGATGAGTGAGTACTGTAAGTGTATTTCTGCTCTTTGTTCTAGTGTTACTCTATAAGCTCTCTGTTTGTTTGTGTAAGATCATCTGTATAAATATGATGTTTGATTATGCCTGTGCAACCTGGGTTTGTAGTGTGCTGAATACTGTTGCCCAGCAAGTAAGCAGCGATTTCAGAGACTGAACTTTAAAAGATGATTTATATTGTGTTTATATTGGACTGCATAACATGAATCATCATCTGGCATGATACTGCATCAACAGATGAACCTAAATGAAACTGAAGGTGTTTCCCCAGGTGTAGCTGAATGCAATTTCTGGAGAAAACAGTTATGCAATTTTAAACTTTAATGTGGGCTAAAATGATGTCAAAACATGACAGTAATCATTTGGTACAGGACAAGGAAGCGATGCTGATGAAAAACAGGCCGTGATTAGGGTTTCACAAACAGCTGGAATCTTTGAGGGTATTAACACAGACACATCACAGCTGCCAGCCACTGAGTGCCTTTGGGGCAAAAGGGGAATTTATATGTCCCATAGTGGCTTTTTTTCATTTGTTCATCAATAAGTGCATGGTGTTTTTCCAGTTAGTCCCATCTCACTATGACTGATTAATAAGCACCTCTGAGGACTTTACCGTCGTTGTTGCCATATCAGATTTCCAAGTCTAATTTCAATTGGCAAAAAGGTCTGTCTGTTTCCAGAGGAGCCTTTCATGTGCCTCTTTTTCATAGCTGGAAGAAAGTTTTGGAAATGTTCATCCACAATGGAGACACAAGAGCCAGAGTCTACTAAAACACCAACTTTAATGCCTTCTACTACAGCAATGTTAGCTGAAACAGCATAATCAGACTGGAAGGCTGCATTTCTGAATGTAAATAGTCATCTGCTCATTCGGGGTTCTAGCGCAGAGCCTGATGTTTACCTTAACCACAGCAAATGAACGTTTCACTGTTGGCTCAAACAGGAATGTACATAACATTCTGGAGACTGGAAGCAAACACTGTTTCTGAAAGCATCTTCTAGGAGGAAGCATCTTCCAACCTGTCTGCACGTTAACACCCAAATTTCACTCAGTTTGTGAGAAAGAACATTTACATCAATCTGGGACCGTCCAGGATCACTCACTGAATCATAGCCTTTTTGGGTCGAAGGAGGCAAACTGTCCCAGAAATGTCATATCAGTTTATTTTTAACCATGTATCAATTCATGTAGCACCTTAGTCCTGGGTTGAACGTTGTTTCGATCCACTGTGTACTAAACTCTGTATGATTGAAATGACAAAAGCCTACTTGACTAGACCACTAACCTGTCAAATAATCATCCCAGACACTGGCACCAAATCTAACATGCCAGTCTATAGAATTATATAGAATATACTGTAGCAGAAGATAAGAACTAAAAAAATAACTTTGACAGATAGTTTATATCAGCTATAAATAAATAAACAGAACCATTATTATGTACAATCTAACTTTCCATTACATTTTCCAAAGCAAATTGCATGTTTATAAAGCATATTATAAAGCATGTAGCAATCTGATGTCTGTAATGTCTGTCTCAAGTTATTGTAACTTCTCGCTTCACTATCTTTGTTATGTGGCATAATGTAATATTTAGATGTCACAAATAAAACTAGAGAAGATTCGTGGAGAAATTGTGAAGAAGGAGAGAGGCGGCTTTACAGTTGGTTTTTTTGCTGAATCAAAGTGTATGTTCATTATAGGAACCCCATTATAGTCTATGGAGTGATGTTTGCAGTGACTTTTGTCAGGGGCTTTATTTTTGACTGACATGATGTTTTTACCAAAGTAGCAGAGTTTTACTATATATGTCTTGCTTTCTGAGCAAAGGCGAGCAAAAAAAATTCGCTCAGTTACCAAATGGATTCTCATAACTCGAAAACAGCAAGATCATTCGACTTTGATACAAATTTCATGGGGGTGCACGCCCAACTTAAGGGCAATGCAGCTGCCTATTCCTGATTCGGAAAAAAAACAGGAATTTTGTGAAAACCATCAGTTTTCAACCATCAATTCCTTAGAAAAGTAATAACCCACCATTCCCAGGGGGAAAGAGAGATTGGGCTGCCATGCAATGGTGCCCCTATTAATATTAATAAAGATGTGAACAACAGCAGGGGCATCTTAAGGCCCCCGCTAGTAATAAGACCTGTATTTTAGAGTCTTATAATACACCAGATATTTGTGATTTTACAGATATAACTCTTAAATATTACTTTTCAAATATTACATAAAATTATATATATAAAACTACAGGACAACAAAGAATCCCCCAATAGTTATGGGCATTTTTGCCCAAAATATCAGGCATTACCTTATACTGTAATACTCAAGCAAAAATATGGCATTTTTAGTTTCACTCTAAACTTAAGCATTAGCATAGACACCAAAAGTAGAGAAAATGACAGCTTTACTATAACAAACGATTTGTTTTCTAGCAGATTAACTTGCAGCAACTCTTCATACACACACGCATACAGTACATGGTGATTATGGTTATATGTCTTTTTTCTTTTTTTAAACTACATTTACATAAGACAACATTACCCTGCATGTAAAAGCAATATATCAATGAGTGATTTTGCAGACAACTTAGAAGATGTAATGTATAATAATAATAATAATAATAATAATAATAATAATAATAATAATAATAATAATAATAACGAAGGACAGGAGTCCCATTCTGGATGTAATCCAAACTTATGCTTAATATTACCAAGATTTCCAGAATTCACCCCAAATGTGATCAGTATTAAGTTGTTACTGAAGATAATAATAATAATAATAATAATAATAATAATAATAATAATAATAATAATAATAATAAGATACAAAGAAACTGTGGTGCTGTTTTGGAATAATCTGATTTTTTCAAACAAAACAAATCTAAGTGTTGAAACATATGATTGGTTTAAAAATACACGTATCTATATTTTCAGCTCTTTGACACTCAATATTTAAAACACAATTTTCTTTAATTTAGTAGTATGCTGAATATTTTGCCAGAAAATCAGTACACAGATAAAACAAAAATATACAAAAAAAAAAAAAGGAGAGAGAAAAAAGAAGGAAAAATCATATGAAATATATATAAATAATGGCCAGTACACTATTTCATTCTCTCTTCTATATGGACAAGCAAAAGAGTTTATGAGAGCAGTAAAATAGTTTTTTAAGATACGAGTCCAAGGTTCAAAATAGGGAAAAATAGACACACTTAATGCTCATTTGCATGTACAGTAGAGTCTCCTATCAAGTCTCGAGTCAAGAGTTCATTGACTTACATAATATGCAATTAATCTAAATGTTTTATCTGTGGGTCAAAGCCTTAGAGACATCACTGCCACCATAATTCATGTGCTTTCTTTTGGTAAATGCATGCAAGTCAACAGGCTGCACCTTTACTCAGGTGATATTGATGTAAAGAAAAGAAAAAGGGAGCATATTTGGTATATTAGTTATTATAGAAAGCTGAACCAAGGATGCCCAGCAATACTGCTTTAAACATACTCGAGGCTACTTTTTCTCACCATTTTCATTTTGTAGAAATCCCTACTGCCGTGTTAAAGTCTATTCCAGTTTTATTTTCTCAATAAATCTGACAGATATCCCCTTAGAGGACTAAGGACTTGAGTCATATCTTAACTATAGAATGAAAGGAAGTGCCAAAAAGTTATTGAATTCTGATGATACAGTTGTCTTGCAAAAATGGCATATAAAGCATATAGACAGTTTTTTCATAAAAAATAAACAAGAGCAAACAGATAGTCAAAATAAAATAAAATAAAAACATTCAAACAAAATCATAAAATTAAACAAGAGCTATAAAATAAATATATTACAACCAAACAGAGTTGTATTACATAGTAGTACTAGATACTAACATGATTTTACTCAGCTAAAACTCGCAAAGAAATATTTGAATTACATTGTGCTCACAGAAAGATCATCCGCCCACTGCAAGTGCTGCATGTGACCACTTAGTGTGCATGAGTGAAAGGTGATGAAGGTGTGTTAAATGCAGTATTAGAACACAGGGTAGATGAACAGATGTCACAGAAGAAGCAACTCCAAGTCTGATATTGAGGTATTGTGATAGTGTGAAAGTCGACGTGACACAAATCTTGCTTCACACAGTAATGTGTAATGTGGACACCAAGAAAGAAAAATAAGCTTCGTCCCCTGTAGATAGGGAAAATGCTACAATAGCAAAGCCATTAAGCTACCAAGATTCCTCCCCATACGTTTGTGCAAGTAACTGGATGTAGACAGGGTGAATATGCACAAAAAGAATGGAAAAATTTGGGTAAATAACCAGGCCTCCTTCATTATTTGAGACCAGAAATAAGGTAAGATGAGTCGAATAAAATATCCGATCCAAGGATATTATTTTGAACTGAGCATTCAGTCCAAAATAGCTTATAGTAACACAAACAAGATATAAACCATTACAGGTCTAATGTATTCACAAACAAAGGATCAGTCCTAACCTAGTTTCAAAGCGAACCCATAAGCAGAAGCTGAACAGCAATTTGATTAATAAAAATAACAATGTTGCATTTACTGTCAACTGTCAATTTATTACAGCTGATTTTTTTTGTTTGTTTAGCTCAGCTAGATGTGAACATGCCTTCTGACAACTCTTAAGTTCATTATATATCGATACTTCTGTCAGAAAGTTAATATACAGACACACGAGTTTATGATATATATATGAGGTGACTTTATGACATTTAACGTAATACATTAACAATGTGGATGTCCTCTCACTGATTTGGTGAAAACTAGGGGACCTTTGGCTGGACCTTGGGAGACTCAGCACTGCCTAATCCCCATATTGTGAACACTGTTAATGTTCAGTTTCCAAGTGTGAAGTTTAAAGTCTACAGATGGGTGACAAAGTAAAAGAAAAAAAAAAAACAACAACTGCATTTATTCTTTGGGTACCAACAAGGAATGAATGTTATTGTTCCAAGTGGCTAGTGGTCCAAACATTGCTAGACTACTGATAGGAAGGTCCTAGGTTCAAACCCCAGCGCCACCAAGTTGCCACAAGTTGCCATCAGCTGCTCAGATGTAAAAACATCACTCCAGAAACTTTTAAAAGTGTTGTTTTGACTGGAAATTATTAAACTATTTTCCATCCTCATTAAGTTACAGAGTCCTTGTAAACTGTGGAACGGGTAGATCAGACCACTCTCATTATTATCGAAATCCTTAATCTCTGACTAAAGATGGTCAGTCATAACAACTTTGCATTGATTTTCCATAATCACACCGTCTTAGAGAACAAGTGGACCCAACCATGTAAGCAAAATGACATTCGGATCATAAAAAGCACTACCTGGCTTCAGTTTAATTTGCCACCCATCTGTAATCTGTATTTACATTTATGAAAGAGAGCACAAAACTGTGTCTGTGTAAAACAAATAAAACAAAAGAATATATTTTTTTCTGTCATGTAAAAGTGACAAAAAAATGAATGTAAATATATCAACACATTGGAACAGTAATACAATAACAATAATACAAAAGAAACATCACTATTAACAGATAGAACGTACATTTAATGGATACAGACATTTAATTAGTCAATAAAACATCCACTGCCCTTATCCGTATCCGCTTATCCATTTTTACACAGTATGGGTCAAAATTTTTTTTTTCTTTTCCATTTATCATTTCACTTACGTTAGGTGAGGAACTATTCAGTGGCCCCATGGGACAAGCAGTTAAAATTGGGTGTTCATTAAATTAATGAATAAATTAAAATAATGAGCAATATATTAAATATATCAATTGTGTAAATTAAATACAAATAAATATTTTATTCTACACTACACTGAGCTCTCTGCTAAAATTAAGGGGGGCTTTCTCACATTCCCGAATTTGATTCCGAATGGTGTGATCTCAAGGCCGTACTGTAGGAGATTGTCTGAAGGTTCGTCAAACTTTGGAATGACACTCCTGAGTGCAGGAGAAAATATACAGAATTCCTTCTAAGAGCGAAGCTTTTACTACTGGAGCGATCATAAAAAGCTCTCATACTGAGGATAACAAATCCAAAACATTGCCTACATCCAACCCTGCACACTAAACTACTTAATAGTATACTTTAATAGACACTGCACACAAATGGGTGGCAGGGCCATAGCTTCTGTAGTTACAGGAATCCAAAACAAAAGCTCAATCAACTCGGTTTTTGACAAGCCTCGACAGTTCATAGCAAATCAATCAGGTTCACAGCAAAGTACAGTAGATACTTCGTAAGTAAATTAGTAGTTTGTGATGAGTTTATAGTGGAGATTACGATTCATAGTAATCAGGAATCCAGTAAAGTCCTAGTTGTTTTAAGGCATGTGACAAAGAGTTGAGTGACAGAGAACTGTCAAAAATTTGAATTCAGCACGATTTGATACACTTCAGTCAAAATTCCAGGAATGTGGGAAAGCCCCCGAACTATATGGTTGCTATGGTGCTGTATCTGCAGAAGCTAGGTAGCCACCCCCCCCCCCTCCCTGTGAGTGACACTAGACTTCAAGTTCAAGCAATTTTTAAGGCAGTGTTGAAACCAAGCCCTGAAAAAAAAGCATGCTAAATTGTATGGTCCCCTCTTCTTAAAACTGAAAGAATCTTTCCATATAACCTCTCACCATGCACTGATTTAATAAGAAAACTAGACCCTGTGTGTCTGGATCTACTTTCAGTTTTGTTTCTGTTAGATGTGGGAGCTATAGAAGATTAAAATAGTATATAATATCAAGCATGGCTTTGATGTTAAAAATGTTCAATAATGACTTAATTCTTCTTATGTGAGCCATTTAGCATGACTGTTTCCGCATCTATCCATCTACTTTGCATCTAAACACCCTAGAACAAACTTACTGAAACAAAGATCACAGCCCAAAATACTAGAAAAATAGAGGTTGTCAGATTAATCATCACCCTCATTATCATCCTCCTCCTTCCCATTATCCAATATATAGTGCCAGCTATTAAAAAAGATCATACAATTGTTTTATTGAGCTAACAGAGATAAAGTCTTCTTTTCAACCTCTTTTTGTCTCTTGCACAAACATGATCATGCTTCAAAATAATGCTTTGTTTCTTTGCTTGCTTGCTTGTTTGGTTATGTTTTTTTTTTTTTTGTCTTTTCTGATATATATATTTTTTTGATAAATGATGGTGCTTGCCTTTGACTCCATAAACATCAGCAATGATAATTACAAAGGCTATAAATGCAGCCAATGAAAATATACTTGCAAAGATAGGCAAACTACAGCAGACATGTCCACTGCTAGAGCACAGGTGCCAGGAAGTATCGCATTTCAGTGACTTAACAGTGACCTAACAGTAACGTAATGCTTTTTGCAGAAGAAAAACATTTGATCACCCAATTTCAACCAAAGGTAAATTATGGTAATAGATTAGTGCATAGATTTCTATGGTACAGCAAGCTGTGCCAGCACTGATTACAGCATTCATATCATATATCTCTTATTGACGCATTTATCAGAATTTTTGGCATTGCCGTCGTTCCTTTGTTGTTTCGGCCCACAGTCGCAGGACTGCTGCTTGTGTCTGCTTTTCACTGATATTAGAAAGTGTGAATGTGGGTTCAGGATTTCAAAAAAATAAAAAATAAGCCACAGAAAATGCTTGAAAGTCTCAGGTTGCCTTGTCTTTCCTGTGCCCCATTGCCCTAAAGGCACACTGAAGTCTGAGTTCTGAATTTCCTCCACCAGGGGTTTGTTTTCTCATCCCTGATTTCTTCATAGCGACTGTGCATCTCAACATTAAGTGTGTATATATGCGGTTCCAGATTTCTCTCTATGTATATATTGAATTAACTGTGTGTGCATTTGGCCTTGTGTTCATTCCGGAAGAATCTATGCCAGAGAATATATGGCATTGACGGGTGATGTGGCTTCTGAGCTCTCATTGCCCTCCGTCTCCTCCTTATCCTTCCTGACTGTGTACTGGCCTATGAAAGAGCCGTCCTCGTTGAACTGGCCGTCCCCTCCCTCTCCGTAGTCTACTAGACTGTCGTCACTTTCCTTGACGTTGCCGTCTAGAGAGGTCTGACTTCCCTGTAAAGGCTTGTTGTCCTCGTCGCTGCTGTTGGGGGAGGAGAGAAAGTGTGAGTGATTACGGTATGCTACTGTAGCACTTCACTTTGCAGCTACTCATAAAGTTGAATTCAAGTTAGAATAAAAAGTGCTATAAACTGAAGTGGTCAGTCCACAGACCAGTTATTCTTATGCTCACGAAGCAGAATTGCAGCAGCTAGAATGAAGTCAGTAAACTGCATCGTATCCACTAAATTGCACACTTCAATTCCTACGCCTATTGCAACTGGGATAACAAGCAAAGAGTTCACAGAAGGGGACTCGAGCTGCCATACTCCTTTGTTACCTTTACAAATTGTAAGCACAAAGGAAAATTTGCACTGAAAAGCAAAGAGGCAAACCCTTATTTAACTCATTAAAAAAAGGGATAGAAATGAGTGATAAACTAAAACATCAAAGGCTTCATTTAAAACAATTAGATACTTTTAAGGTAAACAAAGGAGGTTGAGGGTCACAACGTAGGCGGGGCAGTCCCTTTAGTCAAGAACTGCTTCTGTGGTCTTTCGAAAATCATTATTCATCGTTCAGGCAGTATTCAGTCAATAATTAGGGCACATAAAGTATGTCCTTTTAACTGCATGCTGGTGCTGATTATAAGGAGAAAGCCTAATCATGCAAGACTGCATTGTAGCACCTTAGCAAGGTGGCACAAAAAAGGCACATAAAAAGAAATGCTTGCCCAAGGTTTGTTATTTTTATTTTTAATTTTTTAATGACTTTTTAAACAAGAAATACAGTAGGTCCAATTCCTTATTTTTCTCTATGATAATTGATATTATTCATTCTTACTTATTAAAATGCATTAATTATATGAAATCTTCAAGTAAGCAATAAATATTGCCTAGATATACTTTGTAATTTTGTTGCTTATGAAAATTATGATAAAGCTAGAAGACATGGTTCCTTGCTCTTCCAGACCCCACCCATTATCAGTGACCGTGTGATTGCAGGATCAGTGGAAAAGCATCGGGAAACATTATTAAAGTGAATTCCTTAATCGAAACTATATTTAAGCAATCTTTTTTTATGCTACCACAATCGTCTAGCCTCCATCAACATGAGATACAGGCCAACCTCAAACTGCTTACCTGAGTTTTTGTTTTAATCGATTAACCACCAGTTATGAATAAGAAAGCAATAAAGATAAATATATTATTGCATAAAATTGTTTAAAGGAATGATTCATAAACCTTAATTAATGCATGTTATTAATTCAATAATGGATTGCGTGCTTGGAGACTGAAAGTTGTTCAGGAGTGTCAGGGTTAACTTAAGCCAAAGGTTAAAAGCCTTGATGTTTATGATGTTAAGTAATTTAATTTAGCTGATGCATTAGGGTCAACCCATAGGTCTAACAAAGAGTTATGGTAAAGAATCTCTCTCTCTCTATGGTAACGTTCACTTTTCCTAAATAACTAGCTCAATACACTATATTGTAGTTTTATTGACCGGCATGTTAACTGATTAAATTCAAAAACTCAAAGCAGAAACTGGGGTGTAGGAAGTTTGAAGCAGCCATTTCCTCTACTTTCGTACCTTTTCCTTTCAAGAGACCTTCATGGACCAAGAGGGAAAAATGACAAAAGGGTTAAAAATAGAGGAGGGAAACCAGTTAGAAGAAGCCACTGGAAAAGAATGGAAATCTGCTAATAGCTAAACACATATTTCTAATTAACAAGTGAATTTTATGTCATGTTTGTGTCCCTAGAAATCTTTTAAATTTAAACTACAGACTGTTTTTTGTGTGTGCATATGTGTGTATGTGTAATATATATATATATATATATATATATATATATATATATATATATATATATATATATATATATATATAGAGAGAGAGAGAGAGAGAGAGAGAGAGAGAGAGAGAGAATACCAGTAAAATATGACCATTAAAACTCATCATGGAAGTCACATTTTTACAGAACCAGCAAAAGTGAATATTTTACCATTTTCCATGCATGTAACTTAGCTTTGAGATGATTTTGCTGCAGGCCATATTAGAGCCGTGCCATCATTAAAACCACATGCAGGAAAAACTGTTTGCTTCATGTCGTCATAGCTGTCTTGCAGGAAACAAGAACAGTACCTCAAGGGTCTCAAACACTGGCAAACAGAAAGGCAGTTTGCCCTTCACTGCTACTATGGTCAATCAATTTGACCTCTATGTGATGGGATTTTAAAATTACAATTTTCTAAAAAAAATTATAAAAAAAACACACACACACAAAAAAAACAAAGCAATCACTCAAAGTCAACTGTATTTTATGGGGAGTAGTTATGGACCTGGCAACCTGTTTCACAAATATTCAATGTTTCTGTTGCTATTAAGCTAGGGAAAAAAATCTCAACAAGTCTTTTGGAATAAAGACATATCTAACAAGTGTTTGACACCCTTGAAGAACTATACCATGTCACCATGATCTGATATTAGCTGTACCCCGACCCCTCCCCCCATCTACTGTAACTGACTTCCCCTTCAAGAAACATCCAATAGCTGACATGCTCAGGCTAAAAGGGATGCTGTGCTGAAATCAAATACCTGTTTTCGTTCCTTAACAAGGTTCAGTGATTGGAGGAACAAGGATTTAATTTGAGAGGGACAGAAGGTGTTAGTACCAGAACTACTAATGACTTAGTAAAGATGAACGCAAAAAGGCGATAACACACTCATAACTTGTAATGCACTGGTTAGCTCATGTCTATGATTTGTGTTAAGATGTTCTATTAAACAAAAACATCCGTAGGAAAGTTTCTGCATGATGCACCTATGTACAAATATTACAGTGCGTGAAGGAACAAATTTTAGCTTAGGCCAGAAAGCAATTCTGTGCATGATTATACATGAGGTTAGAATAAAGCCATAGATATGATTTGCACCACACTGCAAAGTATTGTTAGCTGCCAAACAGCACACACACCATCTGTGATGTCAGACAGTATGCCATATGGTATGTCAAATGGAACTTTAAAGCTTCTGGCCAGGGTTTTTTAGAGCCGACGTCATCAATGCATTAAGTATTCCTTCTTCTATAATAACACCATTGATAAACTGGTGAGCCACTTCGTAGTGATTACCCGTACACGACTCTTGGCGAAGCTTGAGCTTGCCTATTAAGATTGTGGTTTTTGCAAAGGTTTTTTATATTTTTTTATTTAAATGTTAATATTAGATTTTGTTAATGACCATGATCTAACAGGATTGTGGTTAGTGTAAAGTACTGAGTTAAAGTTTGTTGAATTAATCCTGTTACACATTGTTGTCAATCTTTAATTAAGATGCATGTGCAATGTCATTGATTAGTTTTGATTAGGACATATAGAACGGCATGTCCCTCTCGTGTCTCTACGTTTTCCAAGCTAACCTGAAACAGGCAAAGAAAGGCACTCACTATCAGGTAAAAACACAAATGCATGCACAATACAATTTCTACAGAATCACAGGACAGTACATACATATATATTATATATATATATATAACTTGTGATTATACTGTATGAAGTGATTATAAAAGCAGAACACACTTACTTGTAATCAAATGATCCATCCTGGTCTTTGTGGTCCACCGGGTCCAAAGGGAGGTCTTTTTTATCTCTTACTGTGGTCAGTGGGAATGAATGCGGCCAGAATTAGCAAATGAATTTTAGTTCAGTGTAAACACATATCCACTGCATAGCAATGTTTGGTATAATATAGTGTGAAATATATTTAATAACTGTGCGTTACCTGGATATTTCCCTCCTCGGCTTCTTTTGATAAAGCAAACAATGAGCAGGATGAGAATGAGAAGTGCGATGGCACACATGAGACCAATGAACCAACCCTGCGTGGCAATGTCGACTTGGTCTGTAACGTAGGCTGTCAGGCAACACACACGCAAGCACATCCCACACACACACACACACACACACACACACACACACACACACACACACACACACACACACACACACACATGCACACAAACATGAAGAGTGAGGAGGGATTTGGAGAGCACATGACAGATTATGCAAGAAAAACAAAAGACATTTCTGATACTGAAGTATCATTTCAAGCTAAACAAATTACTTACCACAGTTTCCCTGTGATTTATAACCACAAAACCCAAATTGAGTCTTTAATGAAACGCTCTGTTTCATTAGCCGCTAACAACAACTTGCCATCAAAAACAGATTAATACATTAAGAAGAACGCTTTGGGACCTGCATTATCAAACCATTTCTTAAAAAACGCCCAGAAACCACATTTTTTTCCAGGGTTCTGAGGAAAAATATTACACCACACAAACACACAAATACCTGTATACCGTTTGCCTAAATTTAGTCTTTCGTCATGAGCGCATGCTTCTTAGTGCTAGTACAGCCTGTGATACAAACTACATTAGCTTTTCAGTGTCCTGTATATACATATTTATATACACACATATACTGTATAAAATGTCAATGTCAATATGTTAATATCATAAATCGGTCCAAGACAGAGTTGAAACAAGTCTCTAAGTGTGAGACTGAGGATGGTTATCATATTCCACATGTTATTATAGGAGGTGGCTTTGATGATTTCATTCGGCTTATTACAAAAACACATCCGTTCAAGAATTAGCAAAATGTAAACAGTTACTACGCACATTTTGGTTTTCAGTTCTGTACTCAAACCACCGCAATTAGCAAAGAAGCAAACAGCCCTAGCTGAGTAACTCATTTGTCTGTGTTAAACCACACAGTGGTACCTCGGCATACAAATTTAATTGTGAAACGCATTTTCCCATAGGGAAATCATCTGTTCCTGCCACCCAAAAATATTACCAATATTACCGATTTCTAACACTATAATCATATTTTTGCATATAAAAACAATCAAAAACATTTAGAAAAGACACGTGAAAGTTAATGAAAAAGACAAATGAAATAAAATATGAAATAAATACACATTAAACTCTATTTAACCTTATTTTATGATTTCTCTTGGTACCGGCTGCTCGGTGCGGCTCGCTTACGCCGAGGCCAATTTCTTGCAAAATTTCAGCTCTTAAGGCGAAAATTCATTAGGCGGGGTGATGGCATGCTGAGGTACCACTCTATCATTATTTTTTTAATGGCTGTAAAAGTATCGTTCAATGCATTTAAAAAGTGCAAATCCAGGATAATTTCTTTGTGTAAAATATTGGACTTCCTATAGGCTTTAGTCATATTACCAATAACAACACTTTCACACCTTACCTTACATGCTATGTCTAGGATAAGAGAATTAACAATACATTTTAATATTTTGATTAATTACAGCCTGTTGCAAGTACAACTGCCAATAGCACAAAATTAAACCATTTTCAGAAGCCCGCTATTCCTAATTTCCAAATAATACATGATCAAACATTGAAACAACTAACCCCGGCATTGTAACCTTTATACAGCCAGCCTCACCTCCACTGGTCTCGAAGGTGACATACTCGCTGGTGATGCTGGGCTGTTCATGGGAATACACACGGAGCCGGTACTTAGCTCCAGCTATCAACCCAGCCAGCTTAATGGGGGGTTCATGTTTGAACAGCACAGTTTTCATAGACCCATTACCTTAGGAGGACATAAGACAAATCTCCATGAATCCAGCACATAGAAACCTGTCAGAAAACATGACTGGAAGGTTCTGTGGATGTATTGAGACTAGAAGGTGAAAGTGCTCATACTGTATGTCAATAAATGAAGGATAATCATTCGAGGACTTTCAGGAGTGTCTAAAGTAGGTACAGGTAAACATATTTTCCCATCAGACAGTGTGGCACAGCAGTGCATGGTGACAAATCTAAATTCTGAGATCAAAATCAAGTGTGTCAGTAGATTAGACTGTATTTAACACACTGTTACTGTATAAGGAAACTTAATGTGTAATGAGATATTAGATCACCATTTGGATAACCGCTTGTTTGTCCTCATTGGGTCTCATTTCCTAAATATTCCTAAATACCTGTATATCCCAACATATCGCCAACGTACAGCTGATTTACATTTAGTAATCCATCAAAGACAAATCTCACATAAAGGCTCAAAATGGTCAAAGACCGCCTCCTAGGATGAAGTGTGCTAAATCCTTCAGTATTTCGGTTTAGCAATGGAAGTCTTACCTGCTACAGAGATACGGAGACACGCACATAGTGAACAGAAATCAACAGTTTTGAGCTAAAATTTATGCACCAAAATTTGTTTCCCCACTATCATGACCACTATTTGTTTCTGTCTTTTCAGGTGAAAAGTACCCATCTACAGTATAAGCATGCCTAGAAGTGAAATTTTCAAAGAAACTTTTAAAAAAGGCCAATCTGTGGGTGAACTATCCAAGTGACAAATAGCTAAGAATCTTGAAACATCCCTACCATTAACATAATTATAGTCCAACTTAATGAAAAAAGGGAAAACCCTCAATGGAGACATGACCTGGTTGACCTGGGCCTTCTGAAAGACATCTTTGTACTGTTTTAAGATGTACTGAGAACAACCCTCCTCTTTTTATATCGTCTACTAAGGGAATTTCAACAAGGTGTTGAAAATATATTAATAGTTAACTTTACTTGCTCAAAAGTTTAATGCATACATTTTATCTATGCAAAAGATGGGTGTCTATTTACGTCTTGCAAGTCTGTGTACAGTAACCCCCATTTATAAAGGATTTCATCTTTGCCTTGCAAATGTATTTATACCCGTCCACATATTGTCAAATTACAACCATGTTTTTGACAATGATGTTTCAGTACATAAATTACAGTATATACATTATATTATAATTTACATTATATAAAAAAAAAAAAACGGGGTACATTATAAAGGGGGCTGACTACAGCTGTATGCCACACTTTTCAGATATTTATTTGTAAAAAGATTTTAAAATACATATGTTAAAATACAATACGTTTGTGGGCATAACATGGAAAAGATCAAGGGGTATGAATACTTTTGCCAGGCACTCTAGAAGTAATGAATGGATTTGTTGTGGATTACCATTTATCGCTTCATTAACCTAAAATGCACTAGTTAAAAAAAAAATTAAATGATAGAATTTGTTTATGCAATCGAAATAAATAATATTTTTCAGCTTAGTAACTAATCTGTTTTTAAAACTCCTGCCAGTTATTCTAATTTAAAGCCCATCAATCAAGATTCACATTAATAAGCCTGTTTATATGTAAATTAAAGAATAAATTAGTTTATAGCCAGTCCGATAAATGAAACCCAGTGACACAAACACCGTCGTGACTAATATACCATTTGCAACACTGTCTGGTGAAAAAACATTATGTACGTCTCTATAGAAACAGATATAAAGAAAGGGAAATGCATTACCTTTCCTCACAAAATACAATAACATTAATGGCCAATTAGAACTTGACAAAAACAATTGAGCAACAGTCTCAAATATCTACAGACCTTGTCTTATCTAGAATGAAAGAGCACTACGTCACATTATGCCTCCTCAGAGTAAAGTCGAGCTTGCATAATGGAGTTAAGAACATGAGAATTACTTTAAGAAGCTGGTGACAGCATGCAACATGCTTTAAATTTGAAGCAGTCACACATTGCTCGACAAGAATTCGGTCATTGTACCACAACTCCCTGAATTGTACCGCAGCACATGCTATGCTATTTCTTTGAAGAACCACAGCAGCAATCGAATATGACTCGCAGTAAGTGTGATGGCTAGCTAAAGCTACAAGGTGAACCAAACTGAGGATATATGCTTATTTCATCTTTGGTGTTCCATAGACACGTAATGAAATATGACCCATCATTTGTAGCTTTAGCTTTTAAAAAGGAAAAAAAAATATGGGCATGCTGAATGGGGCAAAAAAAAATCTGCATGCCTGTGGCCCCTATAGTCACCATCACGATGTGATTTTATTTTTGTCTCCATAAGCATATTAATGCACAGAGAATACACTATGCATTAAAAAGCTTCTCTTTTTTTTTTTGAGGTACAAACTAGAACAAATCACGGCAACACCAGACAAAGCAATTCTCCTGTCCACCTTCACACACCACTTCACAGTATGGCACACAAACGGAGCATGCTGCAGCCAGCTACTTCACAGGACCAGAGTGAGAAAGAGAGGGAGAGAGATAGAAGGCAGGTCTGTCAATTGGCTAATAACACATCCTGTTTTTCTGCAGAGGTTACTTTACAATGGTGTGTGTGTTTGTGTGTGTGTGCTTGATATCACACAGTGCCATGATATCTAATCTATCCACAAAACACAGGTTCATGTTCATGTTTTGTACGGTCTCCTCGGATGAAACCACTAGCCGGTATACATTTACACCGTCTCAGGGTGTGATTGCTTCATCGTACATCTTTCAAGGTCAAGTCTGTTATTCCGATAGCCCCTTCGAGATAAATCCGAGTAAAGCTGAGAATCATTAACCCCTTCATTATCCCTCTCCCCTTAAAGAAAAGGAAGTAGAGGCCTAGGTTGTGCATGAGGTGCTACCCAGGCTCTTGCAGCGTGCTCACTAGGTAGAAACCGTGAGCCGAGCTAAGCAGCAGTGAGGCAGCCATACGAAGAAAAATTAGCGTAAAAAGGCACATGGGTGGAGGTGAATGATCAGATTCACTGTTGTGAAAAAAACGTATAGGCACATGAAGAAGGAACGACTAAGAGAGAAGGAGGATAGAGAGCGAGTGAGACGAAGGGAGAACGCTATCCACCATTAGATTGTTCACCTGAATACTTAAGAGCTTTAATGGTACTGTATCATGTGCTAATTCCAAAGTGCTATACGTTTAAATCTATAAAATTATACAGAAATGAAAAATAGGTGTTAGCCACATAAAAGGAATGAGAGGGGGGTTACTGTCCGAGAGAGACAGAGAGAGAGAGAGAGAAAGGTTTCGAGTGGCGATATCTCCAGACATTTGTTATAATGAAGATTCTGTCTTTTGACTCACGCTCACCCAAAACAAGAAGTTATTTTTATTGTTCTTCGTCTCTTTCTCTCATTCTCGTCTTTCCTCCTAATCGAACTCCCTTTGTCCTGAATTTACTCAAATCTCTCCCTGTTCCTGCAAGCCACCAGAAAGAATAGGAGCTTTATAAAGGGAACTGTAAGGGCTTGCAAGGACACAAACCAAAGGCCCGGTGAAACGACTTAGACAGAATCTTTTTATCTCTCATTGATGGCAGTTGAAACAAAGCACTGCTGCTTTGTTCTTTCGAAAGTGCATGAATAGAATATATATAAAGGTCATTGTACAAGAAGGTGCGCAGCATGAAGAGGAGCACTACTCATAGCTGTTAGATATGATAAATGTTCCATTAGTCTGTACAAAATTTGCTATCGCAGAACAAAAGGCGTTGGAATTTACAGCAAAATCTGCGACTACAGTGCGCATATCTCAGCGATAAACCCGGCAAGCGCGATTCAGGCGATCTTGGTCTTGATTTATGTCCTAGCGAACCCGATCGAAAGCGCCGAGGTTCCCTTCATAAGCTCTCAGTGGGAGAATCTGGGTCTTACTGTCCAGTGTGAACTCTAGCACAAACTCGCTGCTGTCAACCGGGAAGTTGTGCTTCCAGCTGACGTTAGCATAGTCACTGTTAGCATCCACGGTCAGATTCCAGATCTTTACACGCGGGGCTAAGCAGAACAGGTGGGAGAGGAGTATATTTCACAAATTTCAACCACTGAAGGAAAGTGACAAAAGCTAATACTTACTACACCAACATGTTAGCTACTCCACTTTCATACAATTTTTTAAAAAGATTTCTGGCTTTACGATGATGAAGGCCCTTCTAAAGCTAGGTCTCTTCATCACATTCTTTTAATCTCATAAAGAAATAACAAGCTAATTGGATGCCACAGTCGATACAAATGATTTTATGTCAATATTAATTTGGAAGCAATGTCTTCTTTAAGGGCGAAGGTCATCTCTCAGTCAAGCCGCTTGTCAGAAATGGCCACTTAAGTTTGACAAGGCATCCATATCATGAATATATCATCGGAAACGTCTAACTCATCCCAGTCACCTACAACTGCATTCGAATTAACTGCCTTTTTCTTTTACTTTTTTTTAAAAAAAATTATTGACTAAAGTCTGTGCAAATACCCAGCATGAAAGGCAGGGTGGGGTGAGTTGTAGTGGTGGTAGTGGTAGTGGTAGTTGTAGTAGTTGTAGTAGTAGTTGTGGTAGTTGTAGTAGTTGGAGCAGGAGTAGTGGGGACAGCATCAGTTGTTGGGGGAATGGTGGTAGTTGCTGAGGTTGTATTGGTTGTACTTGGGAATGTAGGTGGGGAAAAGGGGGGAGGAAGAGTTGCAAGCACGAGGACATCTGTAGACTCGATCACTGAGAGAGGAACAGAGCAGCAGTTAAGCATATCAAAAACGGAGTTAGCAGCATAAAGGATACACAAACAGAGATTAGAAGAGAATGACCACGAGCTATAAGGCTGGATAGAATTCCCACAACTATTCCGAAATCCAATATAGAAATTATTGACATTGTCAGGGAGCTTCAAAATTACAATGACATTCCAGGATCAAAAAAGAAAGCATTTTAGATTGCACACTGACACCACTTTACACCAACTATTAGGATTGAGGACTTCAGCTCCAGCCCTGGAGACCCCCAGCTCTCAGGTCTGTTAGCTTTATAGTAACAATATGATACAATGTAATATTAATGTATTTTTTAAAATTTTTAAATATACACTTTTTGACGAACATCCATGCCTCTCATCATGTTGCAGTATAGCACAATGTATACAGTAACATCACATCATACAGATCACGGTCATTTTCACTTATCAAATGACCAACATCAAATGATTTTGGTGCCATGATTTTTGGTGACATATTTGGATTGAGTATTTCAGAATCTGATGATCTTCTGGGATCACACCAGTTAAAATTTTAATAGTTTTTGTGCATCGAATGGATCAGACAAGAGATAGATTCTTAAGAATCCTACAAGCAGAAACCCCATGTTGAAGTGTGATGTCAGAGTAGAATTGCTGTGATATCCACTGACATTTATTACAGATTATATTTTCAGACCTGCCCTTTATGCATTTTTCATAAGGGCTTTGCAAAAATATTGGAGCATGCTTCGCAGTAAAAGTTAGCATTCAAGCATATGGTATAAGACCAATCTTTACCTTCCCAATAAAACAAGAAGCCAGGTGACATCTGGAGTGTTTACAGACATTTCCCGGTAGCCCCACCCCTTCCCTGAGCTCATTCATGATGGAAATAAAATCCATCATTAGACTAATGAATATTTAACACTGTTGAATTGTTACTCCCTATTTGTCTTAATCCAGAAATGATGGACATGCTTGCTTTCTGAAATTTCTTGCAGAAATCAAACAAAATATTGAGCTACTTTAAAATAGAAAATCAGGATCAGGGAAGAAAAAAATAAATAAAAATCAATATCGCACAAGCCTGCACTGAATGTTAAGGTGAACAGAGGACAACAGAAAAGATCACAGTGGGTTCAACTCCGATCAGCCAAGAATTGGAAGCCAAGTATACACAACTGCCTTTAGGCTCGCTAGAACAGGCCAGTTAAACAATGGGGGAAAAATCAGATCTTGGTTTGGGTTGGAGCCCATGTTTCCATGTCTTATTTGGAAGCATGGGAGTGTCAGTATCCTGATCCGCTTTTAAATGAAGCACAAAAGCCTGGAGAATGACTGACATTTCAACCATTTCAAATTCATTTTACAAAACGGGGAAACTTTTGATGCATGCTGCTGTGTTTTTTATTATTATTATTATTATTATTATTATTAGACTATGTGGCATATAAAAAAATACATCAGGCTTCTATCAGGTTAAATCAGGTTTCTAGTTAAATCCTGCTGTTTTTGATATATGTATTCCAGTGCCACTACTACAGTACCATGCACATACAATGATCAGCCACAACATTAACACCACATAACATTAATACATTAACAACGATTATCATTATACTGTATATTAGCAGACTGGTGACAGGCTCATGGGCACTTAAGGCTCTATCATGAGCAAAGTTTATCCTGTCTGGATTGATCCTACAGAAATGCCACTTCAGCATAACTTGCTAAAAAAAAGTAAACAATAGAAAGACCCCAGAACACGCGGTGCTCCAGAGCTCTCAAGAGACCGGCAAGGAAAGAACCAAAGACCGCCGACTATGTCTAAAAACCCAGACCCCAATTCGATCAAGCACCCATGGGATGCATCTGACAAACAGGTCCAATCCATGGAGGCCATACCCAGCAATCCAAAGAACCCAAGAGATATGCTGCCAAGTCCTGATTCCAGACAGTACAGCACAACCCCCAAGAGCTGCTCATGTGGGAATCTACACAATATTGGGCATGTAATGTTAAGGCTGATCTGTGGATACATTGTGATGGAAATGATCCACCACTGTTCTTTTTCTCTTTTGTTCATTTATTCTCTATGCATAATCATATACTTTGAAACCAGCTACTGTATATACAACAACCTACCTGTTTTTTAATCTGTATATATGTATCAGTATGTTGTACACTATATATACAACAATAAATAAAACAATACATTTAAATCTTTTCCTGATCATATATATTGTGAATACCAAACAGAACCTCGACAAATACACTTTTAACAAACAATTATATTGTGTATTTATATTACTGAGAGTAGGGGGTCCATACAGGCCTGTAACTGAATGTGATCGTAGAGACAGATCATTTCTAAAGTTTCTAAAGCTTCGTCTGAGCGTATTCTGAAATAAAAGAAACATCAAATACTGGGTGTGGTCAGGCTCAGGAGTAGCTCCATTTTAGTTGTTTATATATCACCCTAACTGATGCAACACTGCCATCTAGTGGTAATATGGTCTAAAATCTATCTCTGATATTTAATGTAGTTGTGGGAACTCCATCATGGAAAACATGTCCACTACCATGAAGTGCACCATATTGCAACCAGTCAGAAAGGGGTTACACATCTGTGTACATAAATTTTTTCATATAAATGCAAATATAGTGAATAACACACGACTGAGGAGAGAATAGACAGCCTTACTCTTAATCCTTTACAGCTTCACCTAGTTAAATCCTTCAAAAACATCACCGAACCACGTTGTTCCATTTATTAGTCCATGCAAACACAGGCACAAAGATTAAGCAATAAAGCAAAGCTCAACAATTTTGCAATATAATTGGAGTCGGGCAGCAGGCAAAAAATATGAAGTGTGTATGACGGTTAAGAGCAGCCAGCGGAACACAAGGTTATGCTTGTCAGAGAATCTCTGAATTCAATAACAGGACAATTTACTCAATTATTATGCTTTCTACCAAATAGAATGGATGTGGGCTCTGCATTCCCAATGGCCATTCAGCAAGCAGCTTAGTGCATATTCTTACCTGTTACATACCTGCGAGTAACAAAAGATAAAGCTAACCACTGTACAACAGCTCCAAACGGTCGAAATGAAATATAAACATAGCGGCAAAAGTGCAAGCATTGATGGTATATGGATTTAGCAGTGAATGAACGATTCCTAAACTTCTCACTGAAAGGAAGTTGTAGGAAGCATGCTCGAATATCAAAATGGTCATCTTCAAAGGCTTCGATGCAAGGCGATTTATCGAAGGAATAAGATTTGAGTCTTTCAAAACAGCATTAAACCTTCAATAATCCTACAAGGTATAACTTTGCTGGAGCTCAGCAGTTATACCCAACAGCTCTCTGTTTCGCAAACATTCATGTCACGATGTAAAACCACCACTCATTCATGAAGGTATCAGTTTCCTGCATGCTCAAAATGTGAAATGAGAAAAGCATGCTGGGCTGGGATAGGCCACATGAAACATGTGACAGCAAGGGACTCCATGATAACGATGCTCTCAGGGATAAAGGGTCAGCTGTTAAGAAAGGAGTACTCTTATTTAATGATGACATGTCTAGAACCTATATATATATATATAGGTGACATCATAATAAAAACAGCATCACTGATAAATATAACACCTTTTATCTGAACTAGCATAGTGTTAACAGCAGTGCAGTGAATGAAGTCCCATCCCTGAAAGCACATAGTGATATGGACAGAAACATAAAGGTGGACACCTAAACTGGGATATAGCCATCACAGCAGCCAGTGCAGTCAAGACCGCTTCATTCAAGGATGCATGTTAGGGTAGACCTCTATGCCACCCAAACATGTACACCTCATCTCACTGTATAAATCATTAGCATTTGTCATAGCCACGTCTTTGGTACTGTAAGTTAAGTATAATGGACTGTATTCAGAGTTGAGCCAAAGAACGAGGTAATACTGGAACTACACACAACTCAGAATGATCAGGAGTTGTTTTTTGCCTTAAAAAAGGAGTATGTCAGTTATTCACTGTTACAAGTTATTTTGAAGTTAAGTACACATCACCACTGTCTGACAATATGCAGTAACTACAATATTTCAACCTCTGAATTCTGAATCTTTTTAAGAGGTTCTGATAAGCAGCTTTTGACCAGATTCATTGTTTAAAAGGATATTTATTATTAGGGCTGGGTACCGAACTTTAACGCTATTATGGTACCGACTGAATTGCTTTGAGACCATCAATTATCAAAAGTCAGGATGGAGACGCTCATTACAACTGTTGTATTTTTCAAAGGGTTTGACTACGGTGTGCCTTGCATAGTATGTATAACAATATCAATATTACATAAATATAAAAAGAAGAAATTAATGTGAAATGGTTCATTTTCGGGATGGCAAACTTAGCTCATTAAAAATAAAATAAACTATGAACATGAACACATTCATATTAATGTGTGGAAACTTTGAGCTACTGTAGCTCTTATAAAGTGTGCACTGTTAACAGACACTTTGAGTTCTGGTAGACGGGTTTATTTTTTAATGTTGTAAAACGACTTTGAGCGGAAAAATGCAGAGTTGCTGAAACAATGTGACACAGATCCATTTTCTAACCAGGCGTGGGACCAGCACTGCATGCAATAGCTGTGTCATATTTGGTGAAGTGTTAAGGGTCTTGCCCAAGGACCCACCAGTGTTGTCCAACCAATGGCAGGGATCAAACCCCTGACCTTCCGATCAGCAACCCAGAGCCTCAACCATCTGAGCCACTTTAATTTCCTGTTTCATTAAAATGGATCTTACAAAATTAATATCAAGAAACGTATATTGAGAAACTGGTAATGAAGTCAAAATATTACTCTTGGTACTACTATGTAAAAGTTTGGAATTAACCAAAGCCCTATTTATTATTGAATATATTTAATCAAAATATTAATAAATATTAAAGTTTATATTAATAAATATTAAATATTAAATATTAAACAATCAGGGGGCACAGAGACTTAGTGGTTAGCAGTCTTGCCTTGCTCCTCTAGGGTCTGGGTTAGTTTCTCACCTCAGGGTCTGTGTGCATGCAGTTTGAATGTTCTCCTTGTATCTGGTGGATTTTCTCCACTTGGTGGTACTCTGGTTTCTGGGTAATTGGCATTCCCAGATTGTGAATAAATATGTGAGTGTGTGTATATGTTTGGGTGTACCCCACCTTATGCTCTAAGTCTCCTGGGATAGGCTCCAGGCCCCCTGCGAGACGGTAAACAGGATTAAAAAAAAAAATCACACCAGCTTCACTCCTTCTAGCACTGTTGGTACCAGTCTGTGCACTGCATGCTCATATATGATATCTCTGCCTGTTTTTACTGTGAAACACTAAGCTTTCCTTGTCAGGGTTTTTCTCCTTTATTATTAAGCTATATTATTATTATTATTATTATTATTATTATTAATAATTAATATTATTATATTAAGCAACAATTATATCTTGTCGTCCTTTCTCATTTGTACATTATTTGTATTTGCATGATTTAAAGTGATTAATTTGTCAATATTTCACGGATTTTTTTATATTTTTTTAAATTAACACCTTAAATAAAGAAAAAAAGAAAAGGAGTCACTCCCCTGGCACATTAAATGTACATTAACATGTCTACAATTTTCCTTTTTTGGTTATTGATGTATTTTGAACCTTCAGCATCATCAGCTCTGAATACAGCCCAAAGAGCGCTATGATTGTACAGCCTTAGTGGTGTTGATGTACTGTGAATAAAGCAAACAATCGATCTAGTTACAACTGCACTGTGCCAGAAGGAAAAACAGGGAGACAAACAGAAAGACAAATCGGCAGGCCATTCCTCATTACCTACACCTGTAGGGTCAGTACTTGGAGTCAAGTCTTCTTTTCACACCGAGAGAGAGAGAGAGAGAGAGAGAGAGAGAGAGAGAGAGAGAGAGAGAGAGAGAGAGAGACAACAAAGGAAGGAGGAAAGGGACAGGTCAGAAAATACTGAGGACACACAGGAGTTAAAAGACAAACGGTATGAAGTAAGAACAGAAAAAGAGAAAAAGAAAAGCTTCACAGGAAAACGAAAGACAGGAAAATGACAGACCCACAGAAAAAAAAAGATGTGGGGTGATTGTGCTCTCAGCCACCGTCCATTCACTGAGCCTAAGAGCGGGCAACAGTGGTGATTGTCCTGAGTTGACCCATATGACGTCAGTGTTCAGTGAAGGCACTCTTCATACTGGTTTAGAATTACAAAACAATCTTCTGTTCAGTTTAAACGAGAACGAGAGAGAGAGAGAGAGAGAGAGAGAGAGAGAGAGAGAGAGAGAGAGAGCTCTTACATGCTTTTCCCACTCTCAACTAATTCCCTATTTACACAGACTGATGCACTCAGTCTTATGAATGTGAGTCTGTGACAGTAAGTCTCTGCTCCAGCATTGAAATTGAATACAGTTTCATAGTAGGATTTATTTCTTAAAATGTGTAGAAAATGAGTGTTGGAGTATAGAAGAAAAATGGATGTGCTTTTTCACTCTGTCAATAATTCAGTGTAAAGTAGTACAATGTGTAATAACTTGTATTAGCCGAACTATATTAACACAACTTTTTCTTATGTGATTCATGTGCATGCTGTTCTTTTCTTGCATATCACCAAGTGGCATATGCTGTATGATTGACAGCTCACCTTCATTGGAAAAATGAGGCGATTCCTCAGCATAGACCTCACCCGAGCCGACCTGCGTCCGAGCAGACAGGAAGAACTTGTAGCGGGTGAAGCGGTCAGGCGGTTGCACGGTGTGCTCTGTCTGATTAGGGTAGAAGTTCATGACCTGGAGATTGCCCTCTTGCGTCCCATTCACTAGAAATGACAAAAAGTGATTTGACAATTTGGACTAAAATCGAGTTTAGAATGGGTAGAGTTCCTTACTGTGCATTTCAATAATAATGTGAAAATTGAGTACCTGTGACTGTATCTGAATGTTATTGTTATTTCTGACACAGGTTGAAATTTTGTGAACTTTTTATGCCCTTAATACAGTAATCAGGTACAGTAACTGCTGACAAATGCATCATTAGACATTTTCCTGAGATGGCAAAAAAAAAGAAATGCTATAATTCCTATTGACCATCACTGCAGTTTTGAAGATTATCTATAACTTAATGACAAATTATTATTTTTATGAATTTATTTTATTTCACCAATACGCTGTATGTATTAGATTAAATTAGATTCAATTAGAGAAATAATTTATTAATTTTAAAAAATCTGAATTTATAGTAACACATGGCAAATACTGGAGCAGTCTATAATATAACCCTTTCCTGGACGACACTGATTTTACAGATTAGAAGCGGGCTAACCTGTCTTGTATTGGAGTGTGTATCCGATCAGAATCCCATTCGGTTCTAGAGGTTTATTCCACTGTAAGTGAACGCCGCTGTTCCTCTGGACAATCCTAAAATATTTGGGCGCCCCTGGCACTATTCAGCAGTGAGAAAACAAAAAAATTATAATAGGATTCAAGATAATCATAGTCATTACTGTCATATGATAAAAGAAAGTGGTTATTCAATGCACTCATTTAAAAATTTTTATAAAATCAAAAAGAAACAAAAGGACAGTAAGTATTAAAAATGTCCTACAGCCTTCCTTGGTCTGAAACTCCACAGTGTTGCTGTGCGGTCCCTCAAATTTGTTGTTGGCCACCACCATGTACATCTTGTATTTGCTGTAAGGGACGAGGTCCATCAGGATGCCAATGCTCTGAGACACATCGCTAAAGAAGCCTTTTGTTTTCTTGTCCTTATTCACCTTCAAGTCTTTCACCAGACTGGCCTCCCTCCAGTAGTATAGCTAATATTGTTGGACAAGAAAAGTAATTTAAAAAATTTAGGCCTCTTACCACTAATGTAAATGATCACATACTGTATGCTATTGTATTAAATGTACGGATATTAATCCAGCTCAGGTTCAGGTACAGGTAGCCATGAGCCATTCCAAATTATAGTTTTATTATAATAATACAGACCAAAAGTTTGGACACACCTTTTCTTTATTGTGTTCTTTATTGTGTTCTTTAGCCTAAACGCGTCTCTTCTGCTCGTTGCCTGTCCTTAGCAGTGGTTTCCTAGCAGATCTTCTACCATGAAGGCCTGATTCACACAGTCTCCTCTTAACAGTTGTTTTAGAGACGTGTCTGCTGCTAGAACTCTGTGTGGCATTGACCTGCTCTCTGATCTGAGCTGCTGTTAACCTGCGATTTCTGAGGCTGGTGACTCGGATGAACTTATCCTCCGCAGCAGAGGTGACTCTTGATCTTCCTTTCCTGGGCCGGTCCGCATGTGAGCCAGTTTCTTTGTAGCACTTGATGGTTTTTGTGACTGCACTTGGGGACACTTTCAAAGTTTTCCCCATTTTTCGGACTGACTGACCTCCATTTCTTAAAGTAATGGTAATGATGGCCACTCGTTTTTCTTTACTTAGCTGCTTTTTTCTAGCCAGCCATAATACAAATTCATACAAATACAACTCTTTGAATGAGAAGGTGTGTCCAAACTTTTGGTCTGTATATATATATATATATATGGGGGGCGGATACTTTCTGTTATAATTCCATCTTGAACATCATTCCATCTTTTTCCCCCCTTCCCTCAACTACCAAAGTAAACCTGGTAGAGGAGAGGGCTGATAATGCTGTAAACTGAAATTCTTCTATTGTTCATAATGTTTCTCATGATCTTTGTAATTAAAAAGGTTTTACATGTGCTGCCAGTGAAAGCATGAGTTTTCTTTTTTTTTTATTTTTATTAAAATCCAACCAACTTATTACTTATACTAAATTTCCTACTGAAATGAGCACAAGCACATCTTCAGGCTGATTTACTCATACTGTAGAGACAAAACTGTTCGAGATGGAATTATAGCACTTGCAGAATCATTCCAAATTCATACTGCTCTCACCAAAAACAATTTACACAAAATATTTTGGCATTTATGTTTTTAACACCCTTGTGATTACGAACCAAAACATGTAAAACGTATTCACTATCACTTCAAGATTGACAGTAAGGAAGGTAAGAACTCACCCTGTACTCTTTAAACTCTCCGTTAATGGATCTGGCCTCAACAGGGTTCCAGTTTATATTCACTTTATTGCTGTTTACTTTTGTCACTCTGAGGTTTTCTGGTGCTTCAGAAGGCTCTGATGGAAAAGTGCAAAAAGTGAAGCAAGTGATATTTCAAGCACATACTGTACATAATTAAAATGCAGGTACTGTACTTACTGTTCTCTCCTGAGTAACCAATCACTATGTTTGACTCAGGACCTGGACCAAAGTCATTGACTGCCTGAATCTTGATCTCATAGGGGACATAAGTGTCTGTATTAGTGACCACATGCTTTGCATTGGTAGTAGTGATGTTTTTCCACTGCTCCCCTGAGTCCTTCCTCCTCCATGAGACCACGTAACGGAGCTCAGGCCCATTCCTTTCGTTGTCAAGTAAGGGCTGTGATCAAAGAAGGCTATATTAGTTTAAAGAGAAAGTCATTGCAATTTTCTAGCCATTAAAAAAACTAGATACAATGGTACCTCGGCATACAAATTTAATCCAGTGCAGAGGAGAGTTTTTATGGCAAAACACATTGTTCCATTCTTGGGGCCCCTGGTGCTACTGTATGTCTTCACTAAGTCGTACAAAAAAAAAAAAAAAAAAAAAACCCGCAAAAAATAATTTGCAAACTGGCTTCGCTTGGCTTTCCACTGACGCAAACAAGGCTTGAACGGCACCCAGATATACAGTACACGCAACTTATCCAGCATTTGGTTTGGCTCGGGCGCTTTTATGCCGAGGCAAATTTACTGCAAAATGTTAGTTCTTAAGGTGAAAATTCTTAAGGTGGGACGTTCGTATGCCGAGGTACGTTGGTTCGTATGCCAGGCACTTGAATTGTATTCTGTTTCAATTGTACAGGTACATTTAGGACAAAAGCCAGAGTCAAAGTAATAATGTACATATAAAGATATAGAAAGAGAAAGGATATAGATATAGGAACATAAGGTACATATATATATATATTTTTTTTTCATTTTAATGTTACAAAGTCAACATAGATGATATATTTCATGAAATAAATAGAAGATTAGCATTAGTCATTACCTGCCAAGTGATCTCCATGTTGGTACTCTTTGTACCCCACCCTTTAAGGCCACGGGGATTAATATAAGGAGCTAAAAACAAATAAAGAAATAATATTAGCATATTAGAAATGGCTTACCAATATAAACCCTTTTTGCATTTTTTTTGACCAATTTCTCAAACATATTTACTATATCACTCTCAAACAGATTATACTTATTTCAATGAAACCCCCAAAACATTCCACCTTATTTTATGTTACAGATGAATTTTAATCAACAAAATAAATAAATATCGATGAGCAATATAAGCTGGGATTCACCGACAGGTCCTGGGAATATAAGGAAGAATTCACTTGCATTCAGTATAGCCACTGGTTAGGGCGTTGGAGCAGAACAGCAATATTTTCTCTTTTAAAAGTACTTTCCCCTTTGCCCTCAGACACTTACGTGCTCCACTGGTCTGGTAGCGGGCTGATGGCCGGCTTGGTCGGCTTTGACCCACACTGTTGATGGCGATCACTCTGAACTGATAGTTCACAAACGGAGACAGATCCAGGTTCACCGAATTCTGATCCCCTGCGTAACTGGACAGATTTTGCCATTCACCTGGACGCCACCTGTCCTCTTCATACTGAACAAGGAATTCTGCAAAGATGTGGCATACTAAATTTTACAACTGCTTACTACTTTAGAATTCTTAAAGTAGATTCTTCTTTAAATGTGGGATAATAAAGTCTCATTCACATGAAATGTGGGTGAAGAACAATGACAGACTCTTACGTGTAACAGGACTGTTGTTCTCGTTCCCGGGGATCCAGGTAAGCCGGACAGAGCGTGCTGATAAATCAGACAGCTCCAGATCCTGAGGGGGATCAGGACGATCTGGAGGAAACACAGGACAAATGTGAGAAATGACATCACATTTTAGCCTTCTGTGTCATCTTTTCCAAAGTCAGCATCTGAATTATTATTACCAAAACACAGGACTAGAAATGAACAGCTATCCTTTTTCCAACAAACAACAACATTTGTCATTCGCATGCAGCTTACAGTACCAGTCATTTTTATTGATCTGATAACTACACTATGATCAAATGAATAAATAAACACTATATTGTACAATGACATCTCTTTGTGGGATAATAAAATGCATGCTTTGTGGGTTGTCTCATTAAAACAAATATTTAAGTGGAGATTTAAACAGAATTAGCCAGACATTGACAGAGTTATTATTATTTTATATGTTTAATACAGGATCCTGGAGCTGCTGAAATTACATAATCGTTATAACCTCAAAGTGCAGACATGTTTTTCCAACCTAATAGTGGCTTCCTTGACTGGCTTTGAACATTTTACTCCAAATTCAAATGCCAGACATGTTTACTGCAAACAAAATGAGCGACTTCAGCCATATTCTAGTTATTACCAGAATTTACTTACAGATTAGCAAATGACGGGTCGTGCGACACATTACGGCTCTACTGGACATTTCCTAAGAAGGATTTATTTGACTATTATGCCGGCGTACAGTATTTGATAACCTTTTTCCAAACGTGGCAGGCATCATGTGAACATCATGGTTTTTTCATTTATATGGCTTGTATCAATTCAACCAATCATGATTTAGAGCTACAATATTTGAGTAAATCAAGCTCTGCCAAGGAAGTATTGATTGCAATTGTTTAATAATATTTCTAAACAGTTTCAGACTCTCCTGAATATCTGGACTCCAATTTTCTGAAGATAAGTTAAAAATCTTAATACTAGTATGCATAAGATCACAGTAAGAAAAGTGGATCTGTTAATTATACAGTCTCACTCATTCATTCGTTGTCTATACCGCTTTATCTTGTACAGAGGGTCGCGGCGGGCCTGGAGCCTATCCCAGGAGACTTAGGGCAAATGCAGGGTGCACCCTGGACGGCGTGCCGATCCAACACAGAACACGCACACATATTCACATGCTACAATTCGGGAACGCCAATTATCCTAATCTCATGTCTTTGAACTGTTGGAGGAAACCCACCAAGCCCAACTCAAGAATTGATCCCAGACGGGAATGAAACCCGGACCATGAAGGTGCAAGGCGACAGTGCTAACCACAAAGTCACTGTGCTATGATCTAAACAGTCATCAAGTTACAGTCAAATCAAACGAGCAAAACGAAATCAACAATGACAAAAATCCTCATTCAAGCAGAAAAGGGAATAATTGTTACCTGCTAAGGCACTAGGTTTTGAGGGAGCTACGGATTCATCCTCTGTGAGGTCAAAGGTAAAACGTTACGGGTTAGTAGGTCTGTTAGTGAAGCAACACTAACCTAAACTAAATGTTTATACACAAAAACACTTAACTATGCTACTTAGATGAGAAAAACTGCAGATACTAGAGAGACATTTCAAGTACTACTGTAGCTAAGGTGGAACAAAAGAAGCATTACAGATATGAATTCAATGGAATTATAATGTTATCTACAGGTCACAAACAATCTATCAAAAGGAAAAAACAGAATTAGCAATAAACTAATTGTTAAACACAGTTAGTTAAAAGATTATAAATACTGGCATGAAAGTATGCATGTCTATAAAATGTATGTGTGTGTATATACAGTATATATACCTAAAACAGTAAGGCGGGCGGAGGCAGAGTCCTGGTCTAACTCTGTGGTAACTGTGCAAATATATGTTCCCTCATCTTCAGACTGGATGTTGCCGAAGGACATGGAGTCCTCATCCTTCTTATACCTGCTCCTAATTGCAGCACATCAATTTCAGTTAGATTCAAAACAAAGCAATATGAATATTAGATCAATCAATATGGACTGAGTCTAGTGTTAATGCATGGCACAATACAATACATTGTGATGAGAAGTGTAGTGTGTATAACGTACGGCCAAAAGAAATTCAGGGTCTTGTCGTTTTTGAGCCAGGTGACAGTAATGGGGAGTGTAGAATCGTGTTTAATTTTGCAGTTAAAACGAGCCGCAGTTCCTTTGTTGGCAGAGAGGTGCTCTGGAGCTTGAACGATCCGTGTTGGCTCTGGTAGGAAAAACAATATAAATAAATATAAAACATGTACAAACCACATAAAAAGACATTTTAACAATATAAGAAATATGAAAAGAGGCACAAAAAATAGATTTATGTTTAATAATGTGATTGATGACATTTATTAGAAAGATTTGACCACTTGTGTATCTTTTATTGTTAAATATTATTTTTATTTTTAAATCAACATGATAATTTTTTTCAGTCTTTGTGTTAAAAATAGTTGAAAGTTAATGTTTGCACGAAATGCAAACTTTCTCTAGACATTAACATATTTAACTACTTTGACCATTTTGCAATGCTTTATTTTAAACCACTCACCTTTGACTTCCAAACGGACCTGATCTTCAGCTTTGCCCAGGATGTTGCTTGCCACAAAAGTGTACGTTCCTTGGTCTTCAGGCTGAACTCGCTTGATCTCCAGCGTTCCATTATCATGCAAGGTGTACTTCCCACCATTCGGAACTATACCCTGGCCATTCTTAAACCTAGATCAACACAGGCACTTAACGTGGTGCATTCTGAATCTCAACCTTACACAAGTATACAATCATTGTAGAACTTACCACCGCACATATGGGGAAGGTGAGCCGAAAAAAGGGCAATCCAGAAAGGCTCGTTTGTTCTCAATCACCTTAATCAGCTGGTTCTTGGGTCCCAATAACCTAGGTGCCATATCTGTAAATAACCAGGGTGCAATGACTCACTTACAGTACAGTGTTTTTTTTGTACTTCAATTGCAAAGTCCAGCAAAAAATGTTTCCTTCCACTACTGATACACTAAATTCAACTACTTGGACAGATCTCTCACCCAGTATGTTGACAAAAGCATTGGCCAGCAGGTAGCCATGTTCGTTTGAGGCATTGCACTGGTACACAGCACTGCTGCCAATTTGCACCGAGTTGAAAATGATCGAATCACCAACCACCTTCCTGCTTGGATTATCTGCTGAACCTGTAGTTTCGATAGATAGATAGATAGATAGATAGATAGATAGATAGATAGATAGATAGATAGATAGATGGATAGATAGATAAATAAATAAATAAATTCTTGTGTTGGACACCACAGTGTCTGAAGTGCATACTCACTCTCTATGGGCTCTCCGTTTACCAACCATTGAAGGCTGGGTTTGGGGTTTCCATGGACTAAACACTGCAGCTGTCCAGCCTCATTTGGAGCCAGCACAAGGTTAGATGGCTTATGTAGCCAAAAAGGAGCAGCTACGGAATGTAAGACATAAAACATACAAAAGGTAAACAAATGTTTACCTTTTTTTCTGGTTATCATTATAAATTGACAATCACATCAAAAGGCATCAAACAATAAAACATATTTAAAATAATCTCCCATAAATCTTTTTTTTTTTTGTATCTGACCTTTAACCTGGACGGAGATAGTGTGGCGGATGCTGCCCATCTTATTACTGGCCATGCAGGTGTAGTCTCCATAATCCTCATCTGACACAGATGATATGACCAGAGTTTTATTAAAGTTCTCAAATTTGACCTTCCCCTCTGGTAACTCTCCTCCTTTCTTAAACCATTTGATTCTAGGAGTTGGTCTGTTTGTGGGCAGGAAAGCACAGGTGTCAGAAGGCAAACATAATAACAGCAACCTAGTGTATTTCATCTTCAGGAACACTCACACTCCAGCAGCTATACACTCCAGGAGAAGCTCCTCTCCACGGAGCACCAGCTTGGAACTGGACAGTCCAGAGGGAGAGAGAAAGGTAGGTGTTGTTTCTTGAATGTTTCGTGCTATAGGACAGGAGAAAATGTATTTACTATACAGAATACTCCCAGACAAGACCAACAGACCGAGAACCAGTGTTAGGGTTAGGGTTCTATGTCTTATTGTCAGTGTTTCCTATTGTGTTTTAATATTATCTCAATCCCAGTATCTCACTCACTCACTCTGATTCAAAGAGCAATTAAAGGTTACAATGTTCTGTAACAACCGGACGAGGCCTGTTAGTGACACAGGGGCAGTAGCCAATAAAAGTGACATACATGTCGTGAAACATTCTTCTGTCAACACAGAACTTGATCTGATTCATGAAAGCACCTCTTCCATCCCTTAGTGGAATTGCTTGTAATGATTGTAATGATGAGTGGTTTAAACATGTCCTACCATTAAATGTGGATTTCCAGAGGAAGCTCTTACAGTACAACTCACTCAAGTTGTGTTAGCATGCCACAAAACCCGCTGCACTGCTTATGGTTCGAAATGTATTTATATTTGAAGCTATTAAAAACATTACTGGTTATATTTTTCATATATTATTCATCCTATTAATATGTGGCTTGAAAAACAGAGGGGATCCAAAAGAATGTATCGGACAAAACACAGTATTGGTGCTGATTTTATTTTTTTTATGTTGTATGTGTGCTCCACAAGCAACAGTACTTCTGAAGTTTATGCACCATAAAAAATGGCCAATCTTGCACCAAAAATGGCCATTTTTCAGCATTATAATGTCTCGCTTCAAACAATAATAACTAAAAATGCAAATGAGGCATATTTCTTCATGAGTATTAATACTCAAATTGGTGTAAGCTTCTAGAAGCATATGATCTGTATTAAAGCATTCCAGGCAACATTCCCCCCGCAAAAATAGTGTCTGTAACCATGTCACATTCATGTCGCAAGATCTTAACAGTTTTGCATTTTGGAATAATACACTTTTTCCAGGTCATGTCATTTTATGTGAAATCTAAATTGTCCAAGTTTCATCTAAATGACAATTAAAATCAATTAAATATTTGAATTCAAAAAAGATACAGACACTACATAAAAAGGGCATGAAATTGTATTTAACAAATTTGTTTCTTTTTATCTGATAAAAACATAAATATGTACAGTATGCATATTTACAAAAAGTAAGCAAATCAAGAAGTTACTTAAATCAAGAAGTAAGAAGCATTACGTATTATGAAAAATGGTGTTATATGATCCTATCTGGAAATTCACTTTTTCAAAAATGCACAAATACCACGTTATGGCCGAATACACACCTCAACATGCAGCTAGGCCCTTTTTTAAAACTCAAATTGAAATACAGCAGCAATGTGTAGTATTATTATGTTTTCTCTAAAGATGTCAGCAGTCGCACCATCATTGATGCTATCATGTGACAGTCAGAAGAGAGGTTATATGTTTATATTTATATGTTGTAGTGTGTATGCATTTTTGGGCCCCTCTTTACTTAGGTTTTTGTGGCAATGTGAACATTTATTCTAAAAAGCATCACTGCATCGTGTGACGTTATCTTCTCCAAAAGCTTTTAAATATAATACTGTCCGCATTCATACAACATATAGGATTGTCATATTCATGCTAGCCGGAAACTACAGCTCAGCTGAAATTTTAGGTGAAATCAATCAACAATGGTGAAATCATTAGCTTGTTAGTAAACTGTTCCATTTGTCTGAATTTCACTGCGATCAAGTTGAATGTTGCCAGAAGAAAAGGAATTGGTTGCGCAAGAAAGAATAATCCCTATGTTTCAACCCCTTCTATCCCTAAATAAAAATTAGAATTTACATTCTCTTTAATAACAATATTTTTTATATTATTCTGTGCACTCAAGTTGGCCACTCTCTTTTATGAGGCGGTATCAAAAAGTTTTGAGACTAGTTTTGTAACACGCCAACAGATGGAAACACAATGCTTACACGCAAAGACATACACACTGTTATAAGTCAGTGTGCCAAAACACATCGTCCTGTGTACATCGAGAGCTGTGCAATTGGTGCTATTCCAAACATGTGTGTTACCACGTCTGCTATTTCATCATGAAAAGCAAGTTAGAGCAAAGAGCGAAGGTAAAATTCTGCATGAAACTGGGCAAATGTGCCACAGATAGATTTGAAATGATTCAGCAAGTTTATAGCGATACTGCAATGAGTCATTCGAGGTGTTTTGAAAGAGTGGAAGAACATCATTGCAAGACACAAGAGATCAGGAAGACTTTCAACAAGCTCAACCCTTGAAAATGTTGAAGCTATTCGGCAGCTTGTACATTATGATCGTCAGCGAACAATCCACAACATTGCTGCCATTGTCAGTGTATCATGTGTTGTAAACGTGATTTGAACATATGCCGTGTTGTTGCTCCTGGTTGGTGACCCAGGAGCAGAAGGAACATTGTGTCGAAGTCTGCCTAACCCTCTATCAGTGAGCCATGGATGACCAGTCCTACAGGACAAGGATCATTACTTGTGACGAAGTTGGGTATATGCGTACAACCCTGAGACAACAGTCTTCATAGTGGAAGAGCCAATCATCTTAACCATCGGAAAAGATGAGGTCTGCAGCTCGACCAAGTGCATGCTCATCGTTTTTCCGCCACTCGTTGCATTGTGCATTGAGAATTCATCCCCAGGGGCCAGAATTGTCAGTATTGAATTCTACTGCCAGGTTTTAAGGCGTCTGAGTGAAGATACTGTATATGGCAGAGTCAATCTCAAAAGTTTTTAATACCCCCTTGTAAACATATTATTTAATATAAACATTCTGGTAATGTCATCTTCCTGAACACACTAGCATGCTAGCTCATTTAGCTAACATCAACTAAGTGCAAGGGTTCTTTTTTCTAACTAATGTTATTTAGCAACCAACTAACATTAGATAAATTAGATAAATTAGATAATGCTAACTAGCATTAAATAATACTTCTTTCGATTAGTTTTGTTATAATTATGCAGCTATAATAATTATTGGAATTCACAAAATAAAAGATATGTTTAGTATCTTTATGTTATATGCATTTGTCAGAAAACCAAACAACAGCTAATAAGCAATTTTTGGTTAATGTGGCTTAAACTGTGACATGATGTTATGTTTGGCAAATAGTTATTAGAGGCATAAATATTAGCCCTGTTAGAAGACAGGAAACTGATTATAGAGCTGGTTAGGGGGATGGAAGTGATACTGAAGCTGGAGATAACCCCTTTGTGACTCACCACCATACACGTCAGTGTCATTTGAAGAGTATACAGTGTCATTAAAAGGCTCCTCTGTGGACAGAATTAGATCATCAACGTCCAGAAAGTTTGCTTGGAATTTACTTTAAATCGTTCATTTGTCCTTATTCTGTTTCCCAAATAACTGGGGACTATCAGAATTTGAGGAAATGATCAAACATTCCACATGAAAATAGATTGATAAGCCCTGTTTTATATTTTATTTTATTAGTTTAAGATTTTGGCCATAAGATTCAGGCCAAATATCCAGTTTAGTATACACACTAAGAAAAAGAAAAAATTATAAATAATAATCTGAAAACAAATCATAAACCATTTAACCAGCATATCTTCTCCGAAAGGAATCGCCGGGGGCGGGGGGAGCGCAAACAATTTACACAGAATTCCATGTAGGAGAGCAGTGACCCATCAATGAATGGCTTTCTGCAATGAACCAGTAAACAAAGAGGTCAGTCAGCTGTCAGGGAGAGAAGGCTGGGCCCCTTCTGTCTTACTTCTCCTGCTAAGAGCTGATTGGATCAATAGAATCAATTCTGAATACCTTTCAATAGCTCTTAGTAAAAATCCCACGTCATGTTACAACTGAGCCTTGCAATAAAGAGCCTCATCATATTTCAAATGGTGCAATTATGCATTGAAGCCAAGAAATATATTCCAGCTACAAATCGTGATGGATCCTTCAGAATGGACAATTATCTCAGAACCTTTCACAGATGTTTCTTCATCCACTAGATATGTAAAAGAAATGTGAAGGGGGGAAAACGTTTAAATAAGACAACTCAACCAATATTGCAACATGAAACAATGGACTGTAGTAAAGTTGGACCATCAATAGATGGCCACATTCTACCTCCACCTGATGCAGAGACTTCAAATCCGACCACTATGCTAATGTGTACACGCGCTCCGTAGTCAGCTGACCCTGTGTCAGCCCTTACTCACTTGTCTGAACTTTGAGGATGAAAGGATTCTTCTGTTGGATGGTGTGTGTGAAGAGAAATCGGGCATTGCAGCTGTAGTCAGTGGTGGCATCCTTCGCAAGCACGTTAGCGAAGTAAAGATCTCCGTTCAGACCCATGGATACTCGAGCGTCCTGCACTATGGGCATCATTCCTTGGAAAAATAAGGAAATATATAATCAACCATAGCCTTTGCAAATCCTGTGTGCTTGAAGCTAATGTGAATTACATTCTGAAACACAAGTCCAAGTTTCATGGCTAAATAATGAGATTTGACTTTTAAACTCTTGAGACACGAATGTCCTGATATGAGGATATGACATTTTCTCACAACAACATACAGTTGTATGATCTTCATATGAGGACGTTAAGTCTTTCGTCAAACTTCTTTCTGTTTGAGGACAATAAATTGACTTGTCCCTTTTGACCCTCACTGTCCCCTTTTGAGTCTGGTTCTTCTCAAGGTTTCTTCCTTTATTGCCTCTAAATTGATACCTTTTATACCCTTTCATTGGTTTTTAATATACATCCATTCTAAACCTATTTTGTGAAAATGTCAATTTTTCCACCCATCCATCTAGGAACCTCTGTGGTCCAACTAAGGACTGTGGGAGCCAATGGTGACCACCGTATTTATTCCCACTTTTACCACCGTGTTAGGACCTCCTGTCAACATTCATTCACATGTTCATCTATTATAGGCAATTTGGAATGCAATCAGGATAATCTGCATGTCTTTGGACTGTGGGAGGAAACCGGAGTAACCAGAAGAAACCCACCAAGCACAGGGAGAACATGCAAACTCAATGCGCACAGACTCTAAGCTGGGAATTGAACCTGGACCCTGGAGGTGCAAGGCAACAGCGCTAAGCCACCATGCCACCAATGCCCATTATTATTGCTATACAAATAAAACTGAAAGGGTTTGAATTTAAATTGTCACATTGTCACACTGCCATTATTTAAACTACAGTAAAATAAAAAAAAGTCTTTGTGCATTTAACTGTGTGACCTTGCTAACAATCACATATAACAAAGTGTACTTTGATAACCACCCTATGGGGACGTGACGTCATGTGCACTTGCGCCCCGATGGCAGATCTGCTTGTATATGTCAGAGGACTTGTTTCTGTCCTCTAAGAAGGTAGTCAAGCCATGCAAAGTCATTTACACAGACAAGTGCTCTCTTACACACAAATTTACTACCTCAACCCTAACACAGGCAAATGGAACTGTGACAGACACACAGACAGACAGACAGACAGACAGACACCACACGGACACAAGTCAAAAGAAAGACAAGCACAAAGTAAGATAAGGACAGGTGGAACAGACTAAAAGTGTGTGAAGGAAAGTGCTAACTTACTACTGTCCATCCAAAATGTTTTAGGTGGGGGAAGGCCAGGAGGTGGGTTACAGCGCAGAACCAGAGATGATCCCTCACTTATTAACATTGGCTCCAAAACCTCTTTAGGCCACAGCGGTGCCTCTGAGAAACAAAGGAAAATGTTAGAGTTGGTCATTTAAGCATAGAACATATTGCAAGTTACTGCAGTGCCACAGTCATGTGTTCTGTCCTGGCTGTGATTTGTATATAAAATGTTCTACAAAGTTCATTAATACTTACACCAGTTATCATCTGATTAATGCCTGAAATATTATCTTTGTGATACTAAAGACATGCAACCTACAGTATGAAATGAAATCAAGGAGTACATTCTGCAGATATACTGTGTGTTCCTGATGACAATTTAACTATTCTAGCTTGCATGCTGGCAGAGTCCTGAAGGGACAAAACCCTTTCAGCACCTCTAATGTTATAGTGTAGACAGCAACATGGTGGCAGCGGGTCAGGGCAGAGAGATAAGACGTGTCTGGTGCAACATTATCAGCATCAGTGCTCTTTACCCGCCCTGAGCTCCCTAGGGTACATATAGTCTAAGTGGACTGGTCCATCTGACAAGTGAGTAATTCTCAAGTTGCTCATAACCCACTGACCCCTGTCACTTCATTTTACCAGACTCAGAAGACAACATTCCACATGGGCTAAGGACAGCATTTCTCTCACTCTCTTTTCATTCGTCTTCTATAGCACTCATCCTGTAAAGGGGCACGAGAGGCCTATCCCAGGAGGCTTTGGCCTCATGGTAGGGTATACCGTGGACAGGGAGTCTATTCATCGGATGGGAAACCCACACACACGTACAATGAGAACGCCAGTTAGCCTACTCTGCATGTCTTTGGACTGTTAGAGAAAACCAGAGTACCAGGAGGAAACCCACCAAGTAAGATGCAAAATCTACACATACAGAACCGAGGTGGGAACCAAACCATCAACCCTGGAGATGCGAGTCCACAGTACTAATTGCTATGCCATAGCGCCGCCTTGCTTTATATAAAAAAAGGCAAACAATGGAATCGAAACAGAGTCAGGTCATGTTGGAGTATACAGTAGAGGGAGCTGACAGAGGCATATTGCTCTTCAGACTCTGAATACTGGTATGATCTACACTGTACTTATTTTAGTGTCACAGGTAGTCATGAACAAAATTTTAACACAGATTGAATGTTTACTTACTGGAAACTCTGAGCAGTATTTTGTTGGATATGGCAGTGCCAAAGTCATTCATAGCAAAGCACTGGTATTCTCCCTCGTAGTCTTCAGGCTTTCCTCCATTCCTAAAGCTGATCTCCACTGTGCCTGAGCGTTTCCTCATGGACACACGGGGATCCTTCTCTACATTGAAAAACTTCCCATTTCGTCTCCACCAAAACCTGGGCAAAACAATGGCACGTAGTTTTAGTACATTTAGTATCAAGATTATTATACAGACTGGTGTACTAAGGGCAAAGAAAATAACTCTTATTAAAATACTCAGTGTGTTTAAAGATTGGTAAAAGTTGATGATTAGAGACCATAAGCGTTCAACATCAAAGGAATGATCCACTCAATGCATTATTCTAGCACAGTAGCGAGTGTCTAGGCTAGTGGAAAATTATGTAAAGCTTAACAGAATATTCACATAACCTAGTGGAAGAAATTGGATGGAACTAGTGCCAAACACAGACTAGCATCATGAGTCGACTGGTATTTTCCCTGTCAGCTTGGAGTGCAGAATGCAAGACCACATGCTTAACTTTGTGCGTCAATGGCTATCAAGTTTAATTAGAGAAAAAGAAATGGAAAAGAGAGCGGGAGACTGGGTTATCAGGGACAACATGCAACAAAGGCCAGATCCAGAGGGACAACTGGACAACAGGGTACCAACAAAAGAATAAGGGCAAGTAAAAGAGGAGGCCTACTTTTGAGGTTGGGGAAAGGCACAGTAACATCTTTAAACAATTTCCAGGACAGAAGACTAGGTCGAAAGAGTAGAGAAAGAAGGGAAATGCAAGAAAGTGAAACAGAAGCAGTAGGAAACAAGAGAAGCGGTTTGTGCACGCTTACGTTGGTACAGGATTGCCCTTGGCCTCGCAATCAATGACGATGTTATCTCTGGGATCCACAATATAGTCCTTTGCTGACTGCTTTATTATAGTGGGGGGCTGTTTTACTGGAGTAAGAGAAAAGAGAAATACATCAGAGAATATACAGTACAGTATGTAGATGACCTCCAGTACTATGGTCTCCTAATAGGTCTCTTATGGTCAGAGATCTCAAATTTTTACAACATACATTTTTATACACATTATACATATTATCATCATATAAATACATTTTGTGTGTCTGTTTCCTTATATATTTGTCATACAGTTTCAACCTAAATGAGTAATTTTAGGACCTTCTGCTTACGGTGAGAAAAATTTCAAATGCAGTTATAATACTGTGAAACCTTCTTGTGTCCCCAAACTGACCTTTGCTGTTAAAACTTGCCTTCAGGGAAAAGCACAGCTGTGCTTGCTGTACAGCCCATTTCTGGGATAAAAACAATATCAAAAAATATTATCCTACATAGGGACACAGGGCTTGGGCCTGGAGCGTAGCCCAGGGAACAAGATGGGGAAGCAAACCCTACCGATGGGGAGCCATGTATCTCAGGCACAATCATACACGATTTGAAATCAGCCTACACTGCAAGTCTTTGGACGGTGGGAGTAAACTGGAGTACCTGGAGGCCACCCACCACCACCTGAACTCCACACACAGAGGATTGAGAGGTGGGATTCAAACCCACAATGCTGGAGGTGAAAGGCCACAGTGTTAGCCACTAAGACCCTGTTCTGCCTAAAGAAACTAAGGTTCTAGGCAGTTCTAGGAGGGTATTTAAAAAATACAGATTGCACCATTACAGTTTAGCTTTAACTAAATGTCATGAACATGTTAATGATGGAGGGTAAAGAATCATTATCCTCCTGCTCCTCCTCCTCGTTGGCCTGTTTGAAGCTGTGCTCATTTTATTATGTATAAACTTAGACAAAACATGGTTTTGTATCCTACACTAGTTTAAGCAGATTGAACACTAGAGAAGATCGCTTGCTGTATGGAAGAAATTCAGTTCAATCCATCAACTATCTATACTGCTTATCCTGTATAGGGTTGTGGGGGGCTTTTTGCGTATCCCAGGAAACTTAAGGAACAATGAAGGTACACCAACGTATTGCAGGGCACAAGCACATATACACTCACATACCCAGTCAAACACTATTGGCAATTTGAAAATGCCAACTAACCTAGATCATATGTCTTTGGACTATGGGAGAAAACCAGAGTAAAAAATCGGAAAAAAACACTAAGCACAGGGAGAACATGGACGTTCATAGACCAGGGGCAAGATTCGAAATGCTAACCATTATTACCATACCATTACCGTACAATTACCAGTGTATTTATTCCAATTTTACAACTGTGGTAGAATCTCCGACATTCAGATGCGCATTCATACACTACGGGCAATTTGGAAATTAGCCTAATCTGCATGTCTTTGGACTGTGGGAGGAAACCGGAGTACCTGAAGGAAACCCACCAAGAATGGAGAGAACATGAAAAACCCATGCATACAGACCCTGAGGCCAAAATCGAACCCGCACCCTGGAGGTGCAAGATGACAGTGCTAGTCACTAAGCCACCACGTCACCGTATTAATCTATTACTCAAGGAAAACCGAGACAGTGTCCAACAATAGTGCGGCAGAGTGTTTCCAGTGGTACACCAGATAAATTCTAATTAAATGTTAATTGCAGTTAACATTTTAATGAAACAAGTAAGTCTATGTTAGTAAGGCACTTACAGTCCTGCTGGATCCTTGCTGTTAGTTCCATAAAATGGTGAAGGAGGGGAAGAGAGAAAAAGCATATGAAGCCAAGGACAACTGATTAGTGAAATTTTAAAGCTAAAATAGGGCTACAACAGAACCAACTGGTTAGATTAGACTGCTAGGCAACTACATTTATAATCAAAGTATATTTTAGAAGTCCAGATTCCTATTATTATTATTATTATTATTGTTGTTGTTATTATTAAATGTTAAATTTGAGCTGCTGAAAAGGACATACCTGTTAATGGTGTTCCAATGTGTGAAGAGCAAAGACAGTGGAATAAAAACAAAACAAACAAACAACAAAATATTAAAATCATTTCTGCAGTTGCTCAGTGACTATGAGAACTGTAAATGACATTAAATATCAATGCATCACTGTTAGGGACAATACCTAATAAAGACATTTCTTCATTTTAACAGCAAATTAGCATTTTTATGACTTGGCTTTTTCTTTTGGTTTAAATGACAGCCCTACGAGGGGGTCTAGCACATAGATAATTACTTTAATTATCATGATGTATGACTGTGTGTTGTCCGATCTGCTTTTCTATTGTGCCACAGTTATTATAAAAGATGACCTTCATTTAAAGGGTAAGACATTTTTACCATGAGGCATTTATATCTTCATTGTCGCTTGATAGTAATGTGGCGACAGGTGCAACTCTATGCTATTTATCATCTTACATCATAAAAGCCGATAGAGACTTAAGGGTCAAACCACCATCATAAGGGGATGTTTGTGTGTGTGTGTGTGTGTGTGTGAGATAGAGATAGAGAGAGAGAGAGAGAGTCAGCTGGAAGGCGATGAAGCCTCATCAATAGGTGTCTCAGAGGAAGGAGGAGGGGGTTGGGAAAAACCAAATGGCTACCCACAGAGAAAGAGCAAATCTGCAATCCATCACCAGGACAAAAACACTCTAAAGCATAGTTTATACTTTCACTCACTCATGCACCAACCAGCCACAACCCTAAAGCTATCACAAGGAGAATTGAATAACAATGATTATCAATTATATAGCAGTAAACTGGTGACAGGATCATGGGCACTGAAGGCTCATTTATTCTTGTGGGGACCAAACGTTAGCCAGTCTGGTCCAATCCCACAAAAAACGTCAAGTTTTTATGCTGAAAAAAATGAATGCTGGCTATGATAGAAAGGTAACAGACCACCCAGTGCATCACCGCCTTCTCTATATGGTGCTTGGCGGACAAAGAGCTAAATGTTGTAGTTCCAGCCTCTAAATTAGGAAAAAAAATCATAATCCAGATCAAGTGTCCATGGAATTCGCCAAGCAACCTGAGCCACGGAGGCCCCACCCTGCCCCCGACAGCACCAAAAGGACCTGTTACTACATAGAGGTCTTGTCAGGTCATGCCTCAAAGGGCCAGAGCGGCCCCAGTGGCACAAGGGGATCCCATCCAATATTGGGCAGAGTGTTTTAATGTTATGGGTGATCATTGTGTCTCAAACCAAAACAAATACAAAAAAAAAAACATTCTTTTTAAACATTTATTTAAATGTTTCATATCTCCAAACAAAATATAAGAAAGAAATAATTGAAGGAAAACATTTAACCCTTTAGTTACTCAACCAGTTAAACCAAATTAGCTCATTGTTGAGTTCAGTTAGACGGTCCACAGTGGATGAGGATCTAAACCATTTACTGTGAAAAATATAGGAAAACAGGAGGCGAGGAATACAGTACTGTACAGTATCAAATTGTGATCTAGAAAAAGTAAGCCTTGATTAATTGGCTGGAAGAATGAACCAAGCAGCCAATAAACTAGGTTTCAATGTTTTGTTATATAAATCATGCAAATTGTAAACCGGAAATGTTGCTTAATATAAAGAAACAACTGTAGATAAAATATACTGTATACACTAGGACAATTCAGTCAACTCAGTCTCTGCAAAGTGCAGCCTTAATCTCCTCTCATTGTTTGAAATGGTAAGAGCTCTCTTGGAGACGGTGGGAGTGGATCTTTTCATTATCTCTCAATACATTTTCCATCTTATTTCTTTAACAGAGAATAGAAGTATAGTGAAAAAAAGAGTGTTAAAGAAAGAAACCAGGCCTGGGTACAATATCACTAAAGAGAAATGGATCTTTGTGTTGACAGAAAATAACTGAAAGCATAAAGAATCAAAGATATGGATTTATACATTTACAGATATACATTCATGGGATGTTCAAGTGAGAGTGAGCAAGAAAGAGACAGAAAGAGAGAAATGGGAGGGGCAGATTTATTCCACCATCATCTGCCAGTGCAAATTGCCTGCATTGCAGAAAGAAACCCTTGACATATGTATTTCAACATGAACCGCAACATTATCATAGCATTAACACCTCCATATCAGACTGCTTTCTGCAATCACTGTCATCCATTAGTGAGTACAGGCTGCCATCAGATTTTTACCATACCAATTATGCCAATAATTATTTTCTCCATAAGCGGTGATGAGTCTCTGTCTGTGTTATGATTGTGTGATTATGACTCACGGTCTGCAGGCACATCGATGAGAGTCGCCTCTTTCGACAGCAGCAAGATGATTGACAACACAGCCAGAGGAGCCCACTGCCCCTGCGGCCACATTTCTCTCCTCCGACTGGCTGGCTCCAACCTTCACACCGCTACTGACTCAGATGCACACCTTTGATCTAAAATTTAAAACAAAAGCATTTCATAAGTACATATCTACCAAAGGTTTCTACTAAGACCTATTTTAGAAATCTAATAAAACATATATGATATATGATCCTTAATTATATATTATTTAAATATATACTTAAGCAACATGACATGTCACATGTAATTTTTTGAGAAATACTAAACTGAAACGCAATAGAAACATGGTGCACCAGACACAACATTATCACCACCCGCTTAATATTGAGCAGGCTCCCCTTCTGCCTCCAAAACACCCCTGCCCCTTCAAGGCATGGATTCCACTACAGTAGATCGCTGATGGCATGATGTTCCATCTGGCACCAAGCCGTCAGTAGCAGATACTTATGAGTTGGGTCCTCCATGGATCATACTTGTTTTGAAGGACATCTCACAGATGTTCAATTGGATCGAGATCTGGAATACCTCATTGTGTTCCTCAAATCATTCTTGAACCATTTTTGCAGAGTGGAAGGGTGCATTATCTTGCTGAAAGAGGCCACTGTCACCAGGGAAAACTGTTTCCATGATGGGGTGTCCTTGGTCAGTAAAATGTTTAGTTACGTGGTACGTAAGTAACATCCACATGAATGGCAGAACCCAAGGTTTTCCAGCAGAACATTGCCCAAAGCATTACACTGCCTTGATCGGCTTACCTTCTTCCCATAGTGAATCCTGGTAACATCTCTTGGTCTCTGGACTCTGTGGTCCACTTCTGATGCTCACCTGCCCATTGTACTGTAGGCGCTGAACACGGGTCAGTATCCGAGCCTCATACACAACAAACTGTGATTCAACGTTAACTTTTTTCAAAGAAACATCCCACAAGAGCTGCAGTTTTTGGTTTCTCTGACCCATCACAATTGAGCTCATGTCATAGTAGCTTCAATTGCAATATCTCAATATAATGGCAACGGGAAGTGGGTGGGATATATTAGGTGAACTTTTCGTCCTTGAAGTCGATGTGTTGGAAGCAGAAAAAATGGGCAAGCATAATAATTTGAGTGACTTTGACAAGGGACAAATTGTGATGGTTTGATGGCAACATACTGTAAGAGCAACTCCAAAACTGCAGCGCTTGTATGATGTGCCAGTCTGAAGTGGTCAGAACACACCCAAAGTGGTCCAAGGAAAAAAAGAATGCAAAACCAGCGACAGGGTGATGTGTGGGCAAGGCTCACTGATACACGTGCGGAATGAAGCCTCGCCTGCGTAGTGCGATCCAATAGAAGGGCTGCTGTAGCTCAAATTGCTGAAAAGGTTAATGCTGGTTCTCATAGAAAGGGATCAGAACACAAAGCAGATTGTTTTTTTGGTGGCAAAAGGGGGGACCTGCTCAATATTGTACTGCACTATATATAGAAAGTTTCCTGTACTTTTATTACACTGATCATATCACATGTACCATTTTAATTAACTTCTTTCTTCATATTTAATGAAAAATAGAATTAAAACCACTTCCAAAATATATTTTATTGTTGCCAGCATAATAATATACTATACTTTGAGTATAGTGACATAATACCTATATGTTTGCCAAATGCCATAGTACTACTGTATTCTAGAACCTTATCAGGACGTGTTTCCACAAATGCGGTTTTGACAATAGAACCAACCCACTCAAATCACAGGTTTATATTATTCTGCTCTTTCTGATACTTTATTGTTGTTTTTATAGTAACGACTCATTCACAGGGATTGGTAGGGCATTACATTTATATTGCTGTGGTAATGTACAATAGGTGCATATTACTGTACCAGTATTAAATGCTAAAACAAATGGTTTAAAAGCACAATGTCCTGTTTATTAATAGATGGCAGTGTTAGTGTAATAAAACACTTAGAAACAGGTAATTATAGGGAAATAATCTGTTCTGTGGTGATAACACGCATCTCCGCTGTTATTTTTATTGATTATTTCCATTTATGCATTTTTTTTTATTATTACTAATAATGTAAAAATCAAACTAAAAATAATAGTAATTAATAGGAAGCATAATAGTACTAAGAAAAAAGAGCAACTTTGACAAGGGAGAAATAATAATAGTAATACAGAATTTTGTATTACCTTATTGAGAATAGAGTAACGAGGAGTGGAGAGGAGAATCTCTGCTACACAGAGTCTATTCTAGTCCATTAACAGAAGCGCTGGCCCTAGAAATCCAACAGAATTGATATGAAACACTGAACATCAGTGAGAGAGAGCGAGCGAGAGAGAGAGAGAGAGAGAGAGAGAGAGAGAGAGAGTACAGTATTTCTCTGCATCAGCAGTTCTATGTCTCTGCATCAGTACATCTGTCACTTGCTCTCTATTTCTCTCAGCAGGAGACGGTCAGTTAGAGAGCCACCATTGCCTTCCAACTTATTATGTGTACCAACTTATTATGTGTACCATCTTCCTACTATGTATTTGAAAGCTGATCACCTGAAATTAAGGCGTCCACTAAATATGTAGCACTTTGTATTATCCGTATACTGTACATGCATAATAACATGTTCACTGTATGACATCCCCACCACACCTAATTCGCCCCAGGGAAAAAAGAAAAAAGGAAAGAAAAAAAAAAGTCTTCCCCTTGTCTCCTGCTTTTATCTGTCAGTCTGTCTGGAAGGCCGAAGATCGATGTAATGCTGCAGGTGTTGAGATTTTAAGCTGCGTTCCTGCCTGTGTGCATAATATTGAATGATGTAGCCAGACACACTAAGACGCAGGAGATAGATGTACAATCAGAGGCACAGACAAAAGCTCTAGTTTCATTAAATTAGAAACCAGCTGGAGAGACAGACAGGCAATGGGGGGGGAGGGAGAGAGAGAGAGCGCAAATGCGATGTCTAGAAAGCAAACTCAATGCAAACCGATGCAAAAGAGGTCAGAGAAAGCCCAGCAATTTTTCTGCTCCTTTCCTTTTCTTTTTCATTAACACAGAATAAACAGGGTAGCTTACTTTTACTTCCCATAATAATAATGTTGGTTGCCAGTTGTGGTTACCTGTTTAATCATTTTACCCTGACATGACCACTGCAGAACTGTACAGTACATGTTTTACACGAACTGTAACACCCCCACCCCACCACACCATATTTTTATTTACACTATATCCAAACTAGAATTCTTTAATCCCCAAAAATAGGAGCATGCATTATAGGCAAACATGGACAATAACGTATTGCAACAAATTGTGGGCCTTAATGAGGGCAACACACATTTTCCACTAATTACAGCCTGGTTCCCTCCTATTTTTTCCATCAGGACAACACACTGAGAAAAACAAAGAGCTGCAACAGAAATATATAATGGAACACTGGAAGGCCACTTTTAACTTCTTCATGCAAATTAAAAGCAATCTGTGACAACATGTGGAATAAGAACATGCCAAAGTCGCAGTCTGTCACCGCATAAATAAGGGTGTCGCCAAATTTGTTTTGCCTTGCTGTACGTTTCAATCATCTTGCAAATAATCACATATACATTTCTAATGCTGTAAGTTGTGGCAATTAAAGGCGGAAGCAGCCATTCTAGGCAGTTGTGAAGATGCTGCATATTTAAATGTCTCCATTTGATAGTAAAATCTTGTCGGAAGCAAAATCCTGTTTGCTTTCTTAAGGATTCCATTTGCGAGATGTTTTACTTTTCACGTTACAATAATAAATTGGATTTTTAAAAGGGGTTCCGGGGGAAAACTGATTTGTAAGAAGAAACATTAGGCTTGAGTGCTTGCAATCTACATTAACAAAATAATGAGGCTTGAACTCCACCAGGTTCTCTTTCATTTATGGCCTGACGTCTGTCTCTTGCGCTAGTTACATACTGTACTGTACATTGTGGTCTGAGATTTTGACGGATTGAAATGCTACATGAATCTTAAAAAACTCTGGTGGATCCCCAAGGTATACGAATTCTAGCCATTTATAATTTCTAAACCTGGATGATTAAAATGCTGAAAAGGGATGAGATATACAGTAGTTTACAGTCTAGAGGGTTCTGCAAGAAGGCTCTGTCTGAGAAAGGGAAAGATGCACAGAGTACAGTAATATAGTAATTACTACTGTATGCTGTAATTTACACCATTATACTGTACTAGTATTTGGTTCAGGTAGTCAGGGGTAGCTCAGTGGTTAAGGCAATGGACTATGGTTAAGAGGATCTCAAGTTCAAATCCCACAGCCACCAAGTTGTCCCCTTGAGCAAGGCCCTTAACCCTCAACTGCTCAGATGTCACTCTGGATAAGGATGTCTGCTAAATGTATTTACTACAGTAAGTACTGTGGTATTCTATACTATTTTAAAAGCCTAATCATATTTTCTATAATATTATTTCCCATAGGGTATAGAGTGGTAGAGTATGTAGTGAGATAGCACCACTTTGACAGCCCTCGCCAAACAGACAGATATGATAATTCCAAGCTATAAATACTCTAATGCCCATCAAAGGCAATTCTGAGCAATTATAAAATTTAGGCCTCCATGTTCCAGATACTGCTGTCCTAACCTCTCCCTATCTCAATCATGGTCCCCAGCATCCCCTATTTTAGTAAGATGGAGAATTAGAAGATTTTTAATCGAAGAAAAGCTCATAATTTTAGAGGATGTTGAAGAAGAAGAGGAAGAAGAGCATCATGTTGAGAAGCCACTTTTTAAATTTGCTGTTACTAGCATAGCAACAAATGTCTTTCCTAAAGTCAACGTCATTTAACAAATACAGCATACATGTATTATATAGCCACACACAAAATGCTATGCTTCGTCCATCATAAAAAGACCCAGCTACATGGTCACTGGGGTCTCCACAATCATAAGACTTAAATAGATGCATTGATTAAAAAAAAAAAAACAACAATAATCAATATATTATTACGGATTATTATTGATTATGAAGAACATATAATTTATTACGTAGTTGACTTATCCATCCATGCATCTAACTAGGGACTATGGAGGCCAGTGGTGACCATTTTATTTATTCTCACTTTTTGTTACAACCGTGGTAGGACCTCCAGTCAACATTCACACACTACAGACACTTTGGGAACAAGAATTAGCCTAATCTGCATGTCTTTGTGAGGTTCTAAGTTCTCCTCATGCTTGTTCTGTGTTCTCCGGTTTCCTCCCAGAGTGGGACCCCGAGGTGGGAACTGAACCCAGACCCTGGAGGTGCAAGGTGACAGGGCTTACCACTAAGCCACCATGCCACCAGTTGACCAGTCAGGTGCTAGTTAATCGAATCGTATCATATGGTAACAGATTTGTCTGTACATTAAATCATTGTCTTAAAAAACAAAACTGTATCATGTGAAAGACTGATCCTTACACTCATGTCATGCAACTAGTGTACGTATTTATACATGCTAAAGAAAATACACTATGCATGAAAGTTAGTACAAGAATATTATACACTTATACTTACACAAAATCAAGGGGGAAAAATTGGCTCATAAACTGAGGGATGATGAAAGCAGAGACTCTCAGACCTATAAAACAAACATAACATATGATCAGCAAACGTACAGAGAGCAAAAAAGCAAAAAGAATTGTCAACAGATTTAAATTACATTTCATTTAAAGTCAAGCTTTGACTTATCATGAAACACTTTCACTTAATTGTAATTTCTCAGCATTATTTCTTCCACCTGTGATTTAGTCAATCACTCACTCATCATCTATACCGCTTTATCCTGTATACAGGTATACAGGGCCTGGAGCCCATTCCAGAAGACATAGGGCACGAGGCAGGGTACAAGGGAGCCTATCCATCGCCAGACACACACACACATCCACACACTACAATTTGGCAACACTAATTAGACTAATCTGCATGTCTTTGGACTGTGCGAAGAAACCGAAGTACCAGGAATACGGGAAGAACCTGCAAACTCCATGACTGCAGACCTGAAGTGGGAATCGAACATTGCTAACCACTACCCCACCGTACCGTCTGAATTTGTAATTGTTTATTTAAATTAAGATTTTGATGAGATATTATTTAATTATACACATGCTGAAGGACAAAGTTTGTTTTATACTGATCTTATAGTGCCATATTATTGTACTATATGTACTCTCTCCCTCAACAACTGCTCCTAATCTTTCACTGTAAGAAGGGTTCTCGTGCGGAAACACTTTCCATTCATTTCTCTCCGTCAGCAAGACTGTCCATGCTAACTGATTAGCTGGAAAAACAATCAGTGTATTCTTTTGAAGAACAAGCAAGGCTCCATAACTAAGCAGTTATTCTGCATGTGACATTCGTATATTGTCTAGATAAATATGGGTTCCCTTAAAAAGGAGGAACTTAGGGACAGCTTGACATTCTAAAAAAAGACACTTCACATAGTATTGGAGCATTTATCCAGCAATCAAAGGGGTTGAGGGAAGCATTTTAATAGTTAGTGTATACTTTCAAGGCAATGAAAGGGATGCTGTAGGCCCTTCCCCCACCCCCCTTTGTGAAACGTCATTACTACAATGTAAACTATAAGTCTTAAGTCTCAGTGGAGAGAGCCACCACTGGTACCAGAAACATCAGCACTAGTATTATGTAGATAGAGTTTGCATTATATTCCATCCGTCCATCTAGGAACCTCTGTAGTCCAACAACTAGGGACCATGAAGCCCACCAAAGAACAAGCAAACTCCATGCATGCAATAATAATTAGTACATAAACTAATGCTGAATTTTAACCATGTAGTTCAAGGGACAAAGTTAAGAACATGGTTCTATAAATGCTGTCTTTGTGGACAGTTTAATAACATATGGATGTGTAAAAGACACATGGATACACATGCATCCATGTCCTTTCAGTATTCATGCACTGCCTTAGGCTTGAGGCTTGGTACAAAGGTCACGCAGTCACCTTGTCTTGGTCCCCATCTGTCCAGTTCTGTTCTCTAGCTCTCTATAGTGTCACAAGCTCACGTCTCGTCTCTCATCTGCCACACTCCAGAGCTAGTTTCCTGCCCTGACCTCTGACTCAGTAAATTATGGGTCTGGGCAGGTCAGGAGGTCACTGCAATAGCTGTCCATTCGGTTAGAGGAACAGAGACAAGAGCTTGGACCATAACTCAGCAACTTCATCAGTCAGACTTTAATCGTGTTACTATAGTCAGAGCTGTGAGAGTGGCACTGTTAATGAAGACAATAAAAGCTTTTGAGTTAATATGCTTCGTTCCAATCAAGTTATTACTGCAGTTGATCTCAGTTATTAGCCAATTAAGCTAATATAGATACATTTAATGAAGATTACAGGCATCATTTTATTGCATTAGAATTAAAATAGTTAACTAAAGAGGAAAGTCTGTTCCTACACAATGATTTGCATTAAGCTGCTCTGGACACCAAAGGTTGAATGTATTAAAATGATAAACAGATCTCAGGAAAAAATTTAGGAATGCACCAAAGGGCAGATCTCTTGTTTGACAGGAGTGGTCTCTAGATGAAGTGACCTAGTTTTAACAGGAGGAGCAAAAGGGGTGAGCAGAGGAGTGGGAGATGAGAGAGGTTTTTGTCATAAAGAGGGATGGAGGGAGAAAAAATGTGTAAAAGGGGGATGGATGGAGGAAGAGTGTGGAAAAGGGAACGAGGCATCTCCCTTTACCCCCAAGGACAAGCCTCAGCAAGTGGCAGGTTCAATCAAAGATAAATCAATCTAGCATGTCCCTGACCCATGCAAAGCTCTTCTTCTGCCCAATGGACAAATTAGAAAGTAAGTGGCAACAGAACTGGAACACGCACACACCTCTTCCGCTCTCATTATATAGCCACTAACATTCTATACAAAGCCTTAGAAAAGAAAGAAAATATTTCCGTTATCTTGTGACAAAAAACACACCTACTTTTTCTTTGAAATTTTTTTTTTTTGATGAAACAGAAGGGAAATATTATTACTTTACATTGCCTAATGCAGTATGATAATAATTAAGAGTATTTTTAAAGCGTAATATTGGGTCAAGAGAAAAAAAAAAACAGCCATGTGTTCATTTTTTTTTTTTTTACAATTGTAGATTTTGAAATGGAAAAATCAGGTCATCTACATCAACATTTTGGAAAACCGCTACTTAAAAATTATATCTTACCAAAAAGATGAGAAAAGGGTTTAAAATAGGTTATTTCTAGATTTCTTTTAGATTCCATTTTAGATTTTTAGATTGATTATATACAAACAAACATACACATAAATAAATAAATAAATAAATAAATAAATAAAACTATGCATTAACTGTACCCCCCCCCCCCCCAAATTCATCACAAAACCAACATAATCCTAGTCAATGCAGGTTTTAACCAGAATACCACAATGCAAAACGTGTGTGATGAGCCTACACCTTCACACGGTCAATAAAACAAAAAATGTGTGCTTACACACACTGTATAGATGACTGAGTGAGAGTGAGAGGGTTTAAATGTTAAAACAACTTCAGAAAAACAACAATTAAAACAAGTTTTTTTTTTTCAGAAGAAGTTAATTAGAGATCATTTCATCAACACAAATAAGTTGAGGGAAGAGACAATAATGAGATGTTTTGACTTTTACATCAGACTAATGTGGATGAAGCAGATCATCAAAGTGACAACTAATTTTCCAATTTGTCAGTAATATTGTTTTTCTATAAACAGATGAGATTATAAATATAAAGGATACGGTCTGAATGTACTGCAATGATAAATATTTTTTTACATTTGACTTGTGCATAGTCAGTCCAAATTTATTTACGAATCAGATACAAAAGAGTAACATACTGTAGATAAAGTACTTTTTTCATATAGCGCTCAGTTGTTTTCACAACTTTACATACAGTAGCAGTATAGCAGAAACTGTCAATATCTATTTTTTTACAAGATGTCACACATATAGCAACAACAACAAAAAAAATATATATATATATATAAACTAGAGATGGCGTAGGCTGACACATGCTTCCTCCGCTGCACGTGAAGCCGCTGTCCATGTCTTTTTGAACTGTCGCTCACACTCAAAGGAAACACTATCCGATTCCTTCCGCTTGCGTGAGCGCACAGATGCCCATGATTGGCTAGTGTCGCTATGATTGATGTGGGCGTGCATGTGTGCCATGCCTCCCTCCCCACCCCGACAAAGTGTGGCCAATCTGTTCTCTCTTGGCTTGCGGTAATGGATGGCTATAGCGTTACCAAGGAATTAAACTTGTGATCCACTTTACCGCTGCGCCACTCAGTAGCCTGTAATAATGCTCAGTGTTACGTACAGATTTTATCCAGGCTTAAATAATTACACTTACTACTTTTGTAAAATTTCCCCATAAAAGGCGACAATTAAGTTCCGATCACAAAAGTGTGGACCTTATTAAAGAGAAATTAAGCCTGATTTATTCTGCATTCCTGGCAACTGCGAAAACTCAGCCAGATTGGAAACTCAATTCCATGTCACAGCACATAAACAATTAGCTCTTTCTGTACTGTTTTTCCTTGGTAACGAAAGTCCAAAACTGCAAACACACCGACTAGTGAGAATGTTCCCTGTTACACAGACATAAGTTGATCACTATATTAGATTGAACATATTTTATCACAATATTCCAGATACATACATTAAACATGGATGCATATTAGATAATAATAATTCTTCTCAAACTCATTTTCTTTTCTACCATTAAATATTTTCTTTAATCTCTTTCTTCATTCAATGACTTCTAATGCCGTCTGTCTTCTATTCTATACTATATAGAAGAGTTCTTGTCCAGCTCCTTGAATTTCAGATGTACAGGGAAGCAATCAAAGAGAAATAAGAACTGCGCAAAGAGCTTCTGCACATGGTCCTTGCAATCTCCACTATATCTTCTCCTTTCTAGTCAACCCACTGGCTCCTCCCGCTCTATTCTCCCTGACTACTGATAACTTTGTCACCTTTTCTGATGGAAAGATTGCAAAAATCTGCCAGACATTCACACCCCAACAACTTCAGGACTCCCCTCCTCTTTCACTAACACATTTTTTCAACCTGACAACAGAGAAAGTCCAGAACATTATCTCATCTTCAAATTCCACCACCTCATTACAATCCCTTCCACAATGCTCCTTGCCATCTCACTAGGCCTCCTCCTCTTATCACAACTATCTTTAACCTTTCCATTTCATCGGGTTACGTTCCTACTGCGTTTAAGAAGGCAGACATCAGCAACTACCACCATTATCACTACAACCATCCGTTCTCATCCTCCTGGATCTCTCAGCAGTGTGGACATGGTGAACAACAAGATTCTTTTGTCCATCATTGCAAGCCTTAGAATCTGTGGCACAGCATGGCATTGATTTACTTCCTACTGAAATCTGGTCATATGAGTTAACATGGAGGGATCCACATTTGCTCCAGGCAGACTCTCCACTAGTGTCCCACAAGGCTCAGTACTTAGTCCTCCTTTGTTCTCCGTCTATACTTAATCTCTTGGTGAGAGTATGTCCTCACATGGCTTTTCATGCAATTGTTATGCAGACAAAATTCTACTCATTTTCCTCCCTCAGACACTAATGTTTCCACTCGGATCTTGTGAGTGGCAGACATCTCATCTTGGATGGGAGCTCATCAAATTAATCTTAGCAAAAACAAACTGTTACTCATGCCAGGTGTTTCATTATATTATCAGGGTCTTATGATCTCCCTGGACAAGTCACAGATCACGCCTGCAACCTTGGTGTAACACTTAAGAATCAACTGTCCATTACCTCTCGCATTGCTAACCTTACACACTGTTGTCAAGTTCTTCTTCATAACACCAGACGGATTTGTATATTTCTCTCCACACAGGCCACTCAGGTGCTTGTTTTGGCTCTTGGTATTTCGAGACTAGACTACTGGATCTCTCTCTTTACAGGTCTGCCTCTGTGTGGCATTTAACCTTTGCAGCTGATCCAGAATGCAGCTGACCAACTGGATTTCAACCATCGTAAGTTCTCCCACACCACACCGCCACTCTGCGCCATTTACTGGTGTCCTGGAATTGTAAAGTAACTTCCGGGTTTATTTCAAAGACACTATTGCCTTTAATATATGAATACAATTTTTAATATGATAGTTTTTTTGTTAACAGTGCTATTACTGTCACTTTTTTATCTTTAAGTCGAGTCCATGGCTCTCACCCTCACATCACATCGGTTTTCAAACAAGAATTGGGATGTAAAAAAGGAAATTTGCCTACCTCTATGCAAACTATAGGGTGTGCACATGCACATATGGCTGAGGTTTACTAACTGGTGACCTCAAATATCAAAGTAACCAAAGCGTGTTTCCACGATTAAACCTTAAAAAATCTGACTTTAAAACTCAATATGAAGCAATAAGAGGTAATGTAATATGTTTAACATTACCCATATATGCTGACCCAAAGGCAAATCCAAGTCATAGTTATTTTATGAAAATAAAAAGGTGAACTCTTGAAAAAGGTATACTTTTGTCTCCTTCTACTGTACCTCTGTGCTTGTGTGCATTGATTCTATTTAAATAAACTTGATAGACCACTTCACCAATTAACACCTCGATCTCACAGTTTCTTTGTTATATAGCTTTTGTTTTTTTGTGTTCTAAAAAGTGAAAATCAGACATTAAATAAAATAAAATTAAATTAAAATTAGAGTCATTTGATTGCTCCAAAAATGAGCAGGCTATCTTTGTGTAGAAACAAAGAAAAAGCCAAAGGACTTGGTTTTACGGTGATGGATATTCATCCCAGATTTGTGTATGTGTGGTTTTATAAATCTAAATCCTTTGTGCATTTGCCACCAGCTTAACGCAAAGGGTTAATATGAATTTTTTGTGCAATGGTTCATGCATCCTTTTCCCCTTTTCAGACAAAAAGACAAGACCTTATCACTAAATGAAACAAAAGACTGCCTGCTCTCAATACATTTTTATTCTTTCAAAATTCTCATCCTCTTGACTTTCTCTTTCATTCTCTTTCCCTTCCCCCAACTGCCTGCTTTCAAAAAGCAAGAACAAAACACAGGCTCATTATCCAAACTGCATCTCACTTCCTGTGAGCTCTCTCATCCCAGACTCCACCCTGGCCAATAGTGGCAGACCTGGTTGTTATGGGCCCTTAGCAACAGCATTGGGTCAGAGAGGATTAAATGTGTGTATGCATGTGTGTGCGTGTGAGAGACAGAGAGAGAGAGAGAGAGAGAGAGAGAGAGAGCGCTAGTCCCGCTGGGTGTGTGATAACAGAGGTACAATGCACATCACCAAACCAGCATGTGTGTGGGGTAAGGGGAGTGGTGTGGAAGTGGGTAGTTTAAAAAGCTTTTCTGAAAATAAGATATTTTTAAGATTCATTTACATTTGAAAGACTTAGACATCTCGTTTATAAAGTCAAATCCCAAATAAAACTATTTGCTAAATGTAGGATAAAAAAAGGATATTGCCATATGTATTGTAGAATGCATTTTAGAGTTACTATGATATTATTATTTATATATTATTATAGATATCTTATAATCATATATTATTTCTCACTTACTATTTATCAATTCCTATATCTAATATGTATTTGCTATTTATGCAGGTGGAACCAAATGAGGTAAAACCTCTAGCATATTGCAACTCTGTCTGAACATGTTACTGCTGTATGTTTTCTTTATGGATATTAAGGTCATGAATAGGCCACTTATAAATATTTCATATGACCTGTTTTCCTTCGGTAGCCTTCGTATGGATTCTGCTCTGAAAGACAATGTTAAATCTAAATATGGAACAAAAAGCCTTATTTTCTGAGCCCTTGATAAATGTATTCATCAGTATTCAAAAAAGGCTTATGATTTAGGTTGTGAAACTTTACAGGGAGTAGCTGCTGGGTCTAATTTATACAGCACCATCTGCATGGAGTTACAGTGATTATTACAGATTTTCTGAAGCTCCTTGTGGATTTGCCTGTGCTGTGCCATCTCCTGGGACCCAAGTAGTACCCCTGTTTTTCCCTTTTCCCCCTTTTTTCCCTCCACTTTCCCTCTTTACTCGCTGCCCATACGTGGAGGATTTGGGAGCAAAGCGAGAGGTGAGAATACAGTCCCTTGAGACCCCTGCAGTCTCTGTGCTCAGCAGGGTGTGTGTGTGCAGTGACAGAAGGGGAGTGAGAGCTGAGCTGATGACAAATCCATTAATTAAACCCTTAGAAATCTATCAACTGCATAATAACAAGTACAAGAAGCGCCTCCTAGAGCAAATTAGGGGGGTGGCGCTCTTCTTTCTTTTGTAATTCTGTTCACTTTTTAAACTATTTCTGCCTTCCCCATTCATGGACTAGTTACAGTATGATGTTGCTTTGCATCATCACAATGCTATTTCATTAATATTCTCTTTTTCCAATAACAGGGAACCTTCCAGGAAAAAGATGAATTGTTGTAAGTATCTGTAAGAATGGCTGTGTGACAAAAATCAAATCGCCTGTTTCTCTTCAATGGTCTTTTGATTTGATGCTTTCATGCTTTTAGTAGCCACTTGGTACATTACAAAAAAGCGCCACACCAGTATTTTGCTCAACTGTGACTTATGCCGCTAAATGCATCATGCTTACAACTTCATTGATATTCATCAGCAGGAACCATGGACTGTGTGCAGGTAAAAATAAAAAATAAAATAAAAAAGTAAATAAAAAACACCCCACTGAAATTATTCCTATAATAAAGCACAATGCAAGATTGTATTATTAAGCTCGTTACATCATGTGACATCACTTATGGTGTATAAACTGTAGGTGGGGTTAGGGTTAACTGTTCTTATAACTTTTTTTTTATTGTTATTTTAATATGAAATCAAATGAAATTCAACCACATTACCACAGTAATTTGTATAAAACTTATAAGAAGAAGAATAGGTAGGATCAGGTAGATCCATATATGGTGATACTAATATTTTGCTAATTCTAAAATATAATAATAATAATAATAATAATAATAATAATAATAATAATGCATATAACCTGATACACTACTAACAACAGGATTTACTTTTGTAGACACCCATATATAGAATGACTTATATTTTATCATATCAATTCTCATTATATACTTGAGAGTTATAAGGGCCCAACAACAGGAACTTGGTGGTGTTAAGATTTGAACCTGGGACCTTTCCAACCATAAGGCCAAAGCAACAGCAAGTATAATACATACTATTATACCTACAGTTAAACCCATAGTAAACTGTAATTTTAGTACTTTAATAATGTAGGAAATCTAACCGAAAAACACTGCTAGTTGACAGCTATGAGGGAAATGGGATTAGGAGACATGTGCTATCTAGAGATACACCAACCACTTGTCTCAAGGCATCTCCCGTTAACTATGACTGTACTGACTATAAGATGTATTAAACGCAGAATAATAAAAATATCCTTTTCTTGTAGTGACATTTTCTAATAAATTTCCCCTAAAAAATATTTTTTTTTACTTTAACCACAAAGGCAGTGAATTTGCCTGACCTAAATCTGTTCACATGTCTGTTGAACTTGCCTACTAAAGGACACATTTACAGGAACGCCATGCAAAGTATCATGAATTTGAATGTGCATTTACACAGCACAAAAGCACACTCACGCATGCAAACATACACACACTTTGGATGACATCAGGACGTAGAGTTACAGAGAAGAAGCAGAAGAAGAAGAAGAAAAAGCCATTGTTTGTCATATTACATTGCATTACACATTACAGTCTTCCTCTGTATATCCCAGCTGGTTAGGAAGCTGGGGTCAGAGCTCAGGCTCAGCTATGATACAGCACTGTTCGAGAATGAACTTGGACTACATTGAGGACAGATTTATAGGAGAGGTTTGCAAATGTCATATTTTATCTTTAAGACTCAGTGAGCACAGCGGAACAGAAACCCCACCGCCAGCTAGCGGTTTGGCGCTGTAATCACAGAATGACACAGACACAAGGAGGCTCACAACGTAGGCTCAGTATAGACTTGACTCTCCATGCTCAAGGACCCAATTTACATTTTATTTTATTACATACAGTATATGAGCAGATGAGAGTTAAGGGCCTTGTTCAACAGTGGGAGTGCCCTCACAAAAACAAAGATATATAAGACTCTAGCCTCAACCTTAATAAGGTTGAAAAAAAATGAACATATATATATATTTAAAGTTTTACTTTATGATGTCAGGGCCAACTATTTAAATAAATGTGTGCCTTCCCAAAACTTGGAGGAAATGTTGGAGGAATGTTACTGTGTGCAATATCATCATATCCTCCAGCATTATGGGTTCATTGGAACTAAAGGGACCTTGTTCCAGCACAGCATGCATCTGTGCAAAAACCATAAAGGTACATAAAGGCATTGTTGACAAGACACTCAAGTAGCCTGCAGAGAGCCCTGGCCTCAACTCCAACAAATAACTTTGAAATAAGTTGGAACACAGAGTGCACACCAGGCCTCCTAACCAAGATCAGTGTCTGCTCTCACTAATGCCCAATATTCAAAAGCCTGTCCAGAAGAGTGAAAACTGAATTAGCAGCAAAAGGTCAGCCAACTCAGTATTAATGGTATGCCTTTGGAATAGGATGTTCCAACAACCACATGTGGGTTTCCTTATAATGTATCCACACAGTTTTGGCCACATAGTTAATAGTGAGTGAATAATTAGATTTTAGGGATTAAAATGGTAGATTTTCATCTAAACAAATCCTAAACCATAACAATGCTTGACAGTTGTTCAATCATCAGTGCTTCAGTCCTCATTGTGGATGATTGGTTATTAGTGCTGGAAAGAGTGGAGCTTTGTGCTTAATTTGGTATTAGTGTACATTAGCAAAATAATCCAAATGACTCAATGTAAATCTATATGACTAGTAAATCTTTCTATAACATAATTCACTCCCTTACTCATCATCTATACCTTTTTATCCTGTGTACGGGATCACGGACGGCCTATAGCCAATCCCAGGAGACTTAGGGCACGAGGCGGGGTACCAATCCATCGTAGGCCACAAACACACACACACACACACACACACACACACACACATACTCTCATTCACTCACTATGGGCAATTCACACACTATGCTTATTAGACATATCTGCATGTCTTTGGACTGTGGGAGGAAACCTGAGCACCCGGAGGAAACCCACCAAGCACAGAGAGAAACATGCAAACTCCATGTACACAGACCCAAGGCATGGATCGAACCCTCGACCCTGATGGTGCATCTTATATCATAAGATTATTCCTAAGATCCTTTTCCTCTATGCATGTCTTTAACCCCTTAATTCCCAGAACTCTTTGACAGGTTTAGACCAACATTTCAACATTAGACTTTAACCACACACATTTCATGTTAAACTGCAATTAAATACAAGGACATAGCATTTAATGAAGTGAACACAGTTATAAAAATGACAAAAATCAGCCAGCTCATCAAACAAAGAGCAATTAACATTTGATTAATTAAAGGAAAAAAAAGTTTTTTTTATTGCTTTTCTATTAAATCCAATTTTCTGGATTATTAAATGATTTCTATTAAACTCTTTCCCCAGAATCCTCAGCCTCTTGTGTAAGACTTGTGTAAGATGGGGTTTTCCATCTCTGGCAACAAATGCACAAATCTTCCCTCTGTTTGCGTTCTGGTAAACAATCACACTGTTGTGCAACTCCCATGTTCAGATGTTTAGTTTATTCACAAAGCTTAGCATTACCACACAACATCATAAGGCCACTGTTGTGTAATCGGTAGTTTTAGGGGGTTGTCTATGAAAAGAGTCTGCCCTAGGTGCAATCAGAATTGGTTTTAAATGGAATTAGTTTTAGTGGAAACTTAATAAACAAACTGACATGACATACACACGCCTTTTCAGAGTGTAAGAAACAGCTGGAGACAAAGGAGGCAAGAGGCGCATGGCATAGCATGCATGGTAAAGCATGTTAGGATGCTACACCCCATCCAGATGTGAGTCGACACTACAGATCAGTCAAGCAAGATACGATTTGATGGCATTTCACAAATTGGCGAGAAGGTTTAATAATAACCTGAGGCAAATCCTGACCACAATTTACCAAAAAATAAATAAATAAATAAATAAATAAAAAATAAATTGGAGTATTAAAAACGGTTAGAAAGCTTAGAAAGCAACAGTAAGACAGATGAAGAATGAGTGTAATGAGAGAATGAAAGGGGAAAAAACTTGGTTTTCTTTGTTTCGGGATTTTAAATCTTGTGTAATTACGTGTGAAAGGAAATTCTATTTAAATTCTAATTAAAATCATTGCCAATTTGATGGTAAAAGTCTCTCTCATTAAGCTCCCCTCAAACAAAGACACTCAGATCCAGTTATGCCATTTACCAAAGCTCTTTGTATCTAAGTACGCTGTGTTTCCATAAGTTGTTAAAAAAAAATTAAAACTACGCTCCATTTTTGTTTGTTCAGATTTATACAGGAATCAAAAAAGCGGGAAAAAAAATACATCTGTCAAAGCCTGACAGCTATATGCATGAATCTAGACCCATCTCTGAGACATAACAAAAATATGGCTCAGTTTAAGCTGAAACAGAAGCACCCGTCAGTCTGACAGAAGCATGACTACTGTACGAAGCAACAAATAAAGGATGAAGTATGAAAGTCAAGAATCAAGAAGAACAGATGCTTTGTAAGATAATAATAAGCCTTATCATGTGCAATCTACAGATCACTACTGGTTCAATAATTCCACTCATCTGTGTCAGACAATCTAATTAGCAACCGAAAACCTCAATTAAAGACAACGCATTCCATTGAATATCCCTTTCGTATTATTTAATATACTGTATGACACACATCAGTTGTTTCCAGCTGTGCAAGTGTGCAACATCAAAGATGCATCGTAGGAGTGATGTGCGAACCTCATCAAAAACAAGATGCATTCCTCACAAGCACACAATTACATAATAACAGATAAAAGTAAACCTCTGAAACAAAAGGGTAAGGACTGGAATCCATAATATCAGCCTTCAAAACGTCCGGTTTTGTTAAGCAAAGCAGTTCCACAATTATACAAATTTCAACGGCCCCAAGGACTGATCAGCTCTGTGCACATCAAGCTCATTGCCTTCATCCTCTACAAACTAAATTGACAATTACCAGAAAATACAGGCTTAGAAGCAACACAAACGCATTACCTCTCACATCAGACTTCCTGTCCCGGTTAGACGCAGCTGGCGCACACCACGAGGCATCTAGAGTAACGCTAAATTCCTTCGTTTCATCCGATTCCGAGTGGTCAGTGCATGATTTACGGTGCCGATTCTCTTTTGGTACAAATCTACATACGCTCGGAAAGTCTGAGTCACTGTGTCGTACTGTGTACTGAATAAGAAGACAAAAACAGCATGCGTAAATACGTATCTGTGTGTGTATGTGTGTGTGTATAAGCGTTCCACTACTGATGCTGCTTCAGGAGAGCTGCTCTCCGTCTTCGTGCATCCCTACTGTTGGGGACTCAGTGATTTCTCTCCTCCTCTCTCACTCACACACACACACACACACACACATACACACACACACACACACACAGCAAACACAGATTCCCATCTGCTGCTGAACGCCTGGCTATCTCCCAGCCCACCTCATGAATAATAAACAGCCCCCTGGGCTTGCACCCACCCCCAAAACCACTCATCTTGCAGAACCATGAGCACATACATTCACATAGATGCACATCCACACACAGGCACCTTATCAGATGCATAAATAAACAGAGAGATGAAAGGCGTTTCTTTCTAAGCTTGACCTCTGCACCTCGACTATTTGTCTCCGTACCCTCACACCTTTATTCTGCCAATTAATAACGTGTTAGAAACATGCAAACGCATCCTTCGGGACTGATCAGTGTGCCCAGGCATAGATAAGTATCAGTGTCAGTCAAAGACTATGCCAAAAACTGAATGTAGATCTTGGATGTGGAGGCAGGAAGAGCTGTATGAGATCAGTGCTTTTGACACTACAACATTATGCTGTTTATTTACAAGGACGGGGAATCTGTCCATATTAAAGACAACGTGACATCTTCCAATCTTCAACATGAACCCACCGTGGACTCAGATTTGAACCCGTCATGGTGTTCTGCTGGAGTGCACTCAGTGTTGTTTATTCAGACTGAAATAAGCAAGGTCAAATACGCTGAGTGATCACATAATAACCAGAGCATGAGATTTATGCAAATATATGGACAAACAACTAACTAAGCTCAGTGTCTTTCAAACCTGCTACCTGAAAAGAACATTCAGTAGTCCAACAACGTAAATAAGTATTCACTAATCAGGAACAAATTGATTGTTAAATCGGTTTGAGGCCACTTTATTTTAATTCCCTTTGATCCTTCGACAACATAATGTCTAATGTAAACAATAGGCAGATACTGAAACGTTAATCCCTTTAACCCCTTTAATATGCTATTTCAAAGCTGAAAGTCCAGCTAGGGGAAAAAAGACAAGCTATAAGCAGTCCACTCTCTGTAATGCCCTATGTTATGAAAGTGTTTACATACTGTACGACCAAACCATGGTATTGGTGCTAAAAAAGTGTCTCACCTAGGTGAAAAAGTGAATTTTCAGATAGGATTGTTTTTTTAACACCATTTTCCATAATACGTAATGCTTCTTATCTCCCAATCAATGCTTTGCTTTTTGTAAATATGCATACACAGTATGTTTTATTAGATTAAAAAAAAAAAAACATTTGCTAAATAGAATTTCATGACCTACCTTAACTTTTTTTTTTTTTTACTTTTTTTAAAAAATCATTCAATGATCTTAATTGTCATTCAGATGAAACTTGGCCAGTTTAGATTTCACATAAACCTGAAAAATGCAAAATTGTTACTGTAAAAGTTATTGCAGCATGAACTTGACATTATTACGGACACTACAGATTGTTTGCTTTCACCAAAAAACTATTTCAGCAACCATTTTACAGGTTATAATGCTTCTAGAAGCTTGTGCCAAATTTAGTATCATTAAGTAATCGTTTGCATTTTAAGTTATTGTTTGGTGCAAGACAGTATAACGCTGCAAAATGGCCGATTTGGGGGCACATATAAAATCATCTCTCCAAAGCAACTTGAAATTAGCAACTTGAAATTTTTATTGAAGCAAAATTGGTCACTTCTATGGTGCATAAACTTCAGAAGTAACTTCTTTGGAACACACAATTTCTGTATTATATGTATAGCATAAAGGGGGGAAAAATCAGCACCGATACTGCTTTTTGGCTGACACTCTATGCCAAGGGCTCTTTTTTGTGAATACAACACCAAACCAAATAAATAAATGAATAAATAAATACAGCCCAGCATACTGTACATCAAGACGCCTGGCCGAATGCTTCATTTTCATGCAAAGCTTGATTAAACACACAGGTACCCCATCTTTGCTTCTCTCGAGCTCTTAAACAGAGGAATGCTAAGTACAAACACTACCTGTTGTAAGGAGGGTTTTTTTTCTCTCTCTCTTTTACAGTCGTACAGTTAGTTGTCTATTGACCATAGTGTAGGCATCCTTAGTGTGGGAGATGTTTTACATTCCCTCGTTGCTGCTGACGTCCATTGTGTGGGCTTCAGTGTTAGTAGATACAAAACAAAGGCACAGTGGACTAGTGGACAGAATGACCTGGTTGTCACAACTCTCAAAAGCATGGGTAACGACAGAGAGAGAGAGAGAGAGAGAGAGAGAGAGAGAGAGAGAGAGAGAGAGAGAGATCTGGAGTGGATACAATTTAGTGCAAATAAATAAATAATTCAATTGTAACCAAGTTCCCAAAAACAGATTGATTCAATCAGATTAGAGCCGTTATAAAGGATTTAAGGCATCTCATTATCAACTCTTCAACGTAGATTATTGCACATTTTGGATACCTTCAGCATTGTTTTACAATGTAGGAAGAAATAAAAAATCAGGAAAGACCATGCAATTAGAACATGTGCCAAATGTTTAACTGGTTGTGTGTGGCCAAATGAAATATCAGTATAATAAAAAGCATGTAATACACACGCAAAAAAATATACATTCTCATAGCTTATCATTGTTTATTTATTAATAGAATAACTGCATAAGACAATTTATTGCCTTAGCTAAAGAACTAGGTAGAAAAATCATGTTAATAAGGTTAATATATTTGATTAAATGTATATTACTTAACACACAGTAATAACATTTGACATTAGTTGTTATAAACATTGGGGTTCAGCCCATTAGATTAGATTAGATTAGATTAGATTAGATTAGATTAGATTAGATTAGATTAGATTGCATTAGATTTCTATTGAAACACATAATAACATTTATGGAATGGCCCTTGGTATACAAGCAAAATGCATTTAATGATAATAACCCCATCTGTCAGTTGATAGACATATATTTAAATTCACATGGGCTGAATGTACTGTATATTAAAGCTGGGCTTTAAATCAGCAAGTTATTATGATGCCATTGTTTCCCATCAACTATATGTTCTTTTTGTTATTTTTGTACAGTGCTTTATACAGAAGAGCAGAAGAGTCTGTATGGTGAATACTACATAGGGAGGTTATTTTAGACAGGGCTTTAGTGTTATATCGAGCAAACACAAACACAGTGCTAAAGAACAAGTTTGGAAAATCATCACTCATGCCACTCACATGTTGAAAATATTTTATTCATTAATTTCATTTCATTCTGGGAGACTCGGGTTATGTGCCAATTATCTCAGTGAATCCTGAACATTGATATGTCTTTCTTACTGTTATTGTTGGATTTTCAGCTCCTCCCATCGAGTGGTCTATCTTTCTATAAAGTGTTAAATTCATAAATTATTCGCTTGTATGTGAAAAGGCATTCTCAGACGTTTTTTTTATTTTATTTATAGCCTTCTATCCAAAGATAGAAATCCCTAATGCCAGTGTCATCAATCTAATTCTCATATCCACCAACTCTGCACTGAGACAATCAAATTTTAGCTACATAAGCAATCCCTACCAGTGTGCTGCTCGGCATAAACTTGTATTAACACAGCCCGTGCGAGAGAAAACACAGTCAAAGGCAATAGTACAAATGTTTATACAACCAGGATGCCAGGTGGGGCATTGGTGGCTCAGTGGTAGGCTTCTCACCTCCCGTATAGAAAACCTGGGTTCAATTCCCAGCCAATGTCCAAAGCCAGCCACTGGACGCAGGGCAAATTTAGTGCTGGCATAAACAGCATAAATAGCCAAAAAATTTTAAACAAAGCCTGAGAGTGTACAATATACTGTATGGCCATGAAACACAGTAACAGACTTCCTCTGTCCTGCAGAATGAATACACTAAGCTACAAATAACAACAAGAACACATGTTATCGAAAAACAGGAAGCCCAACACATGTCAACCTCAAATTCCATTAATAGGACATTTGGGAAAGCTCTGGGCAATTCACCATTCATTCATCTAGAGTGCACTACAGATGTTAAATTCATTTCAATTCAGTTTTATTTATATAGCACTTTTACCAATGGTCATTTTCGCAAAGCGGCTTTACAAAATCAAAATAAAATGAGGGAAATTCGTTTTAAAAGTATGAGGAAATATGTGTAAATCAAAATGATCAAAGACGGTAGCAAGAACAACTCTCTGAACTGACAATAGGAAGAAACCTTGAGAGGAACCAGACTCAACAGGGAACACATCCTCATTTGGGTGAAATCAGACAGCAGGGATTGATCTGCAGTCATACTGTGTTAGGCTGCTGGAAGTTCAGTATAACAGGAGACGTGGTTAAGTTAATATGGAGTCTAGTTTCGTTATTGGAGGCTCGGGTTCAGTACCATTCTTGGTTTCAGGCCTGAACTATTGAGCAACTACTGTCACACGTCATCAGAGAACAGCTGTCCGCAGCAGCCGAGTCCCAGACCAGCCTCATAGTCGAGTGTTTTCGAAGATGTGTTTACACAAGTCCATCATGACTGGGATGTTTTTTTTGTTTGTTTGTTTCTTTCTTTTAAAGAAATGGCAATCATGTAAAATGTGCTTTGTTAATAAAGTTACAATTTCCCCCCTATATATGGAGAGTTTTGGAACATGGGACTGTATAATGCATAACACTGCCTTGAGCAACGGCACACATTACAGTATGTCTTAAGTACTGTTCAAGCACCGTCACTAAATTTTATTGACCCAGGTCATTTTAAGAATGCTTACTGTATGTTTGTGTGCTTGCCTTAATTAAAGAAAGCACAATATTAATATTAATATTTTCCCACCTGTTTTTTAAAACCCAATGACCATGTGGTATTATACACAGCTTCTTTGCTTTATGGTGATTATATATATATATGCTGTGTTCAGTGTGTGCTCATGGCAATTTGAAGAGAACAATGCTTAGGTCAAATACTAAATGATTGTTTGTAAAGGCATATTTGAGTAAAGCTAACAAATCTGTGAGCAATGCATCTATAGAACCAAATTCAACCATGCATACACAACCAGCCATTCAGTTTAAAGAGTACGAATAAAAAGGGAGCCTTTGAATTTGCGACAGCTGGTCTACTTGCTGTCAGTCCCATACCCACTATTCCTTCTCTGTCTCTCCTCTTCTCTAAATTGATCTTAGGCCCATGGGCTCAAAGCCTAAGAGTGGTCTAAGGGTCAGATTAATGGTAGCAGCTGCTGCCGCAGGCAAAATAGGCTCTGTCATATCCGCCTGTCTTCCTCTTCCACCATTTCTTTAATTAATCAATTTTTTTCCAATCACTTTTTATATAAATTCCAGACTTCGGAAGTGATGAATCAATACCTTTGGTTTGCTTTAGACAGGCTAGCATTTTTTCAGGGTTTGAAAACATTTTGCGTTACACATTGTCACATGTCTGTGTATTATCCTTTTACAACAGATATAATGTTTAAAGAATTGTGAAGTGCATGACAAACAGAACACATGCCACCCAATAATGAATGTAACCTCTGGGCAATGAATGGGGTCAGAAGTTACGAGCAAGTTATCCATTTACAAGAGCAGATGTCACATACGCCGGAGACAAAAAGACAAAGCTGAGACCAATATAAGCAGCAGGACCCTGAGTGTCCAAGGATCTTTTCCGCATGCCCCGAGCACTTTGGTTGTAATGTGGGCACACATCAGTTTGGAAATCGAATAAGGATCCAATACAGCAGGAGGTGCTGGAAAGGTAAAACGCCAGAGTGGCCTGATTACAACATTTTAGGTTAAATAATCTGTTTTGAGCTACAGGTTGACTGTGAATTAACACAACAAGGGGGTGAATATAGAGTGTAAACAATATAATTACGGTAGGACAAAAATGAAAACATGACATGAATATAGGAGAGGAACGTTCTCTGTGGTTTGATAACAATCCCAAAAGTGTTGTATTTTATAACTAAGATCTGGCAACCCATCTTATCGTAGACCTCCTTTGACATAACATAATCACCCATTGTCTACACCGCTTTATCCTGTATACAGGTCTGGAGCCTATCCCAGGGACTTAGGGCATGAGGCAGGGTACACCATGGATGGGGTGCAAATTCAGGGCACAGATACATACAGTACATGCATACACACTCATTCACACACTATGCCAATTAACCTAATCTGCATGTCTTACCCCGAGAAAACCCATGCAAACTCCATGCACACAAACCCCACGATAAGAATTGAACACGGACCCTGAAGGTGCAAGGTGACAGTGCTAATCACTAAGCCACCAGGCCTATTAATATTCATTCAAAACATGCCATACAAAATATGCATTAAAATTATTGTCATTATAAAGAAGTACATGTGTCAAGAATATGTTAGGGTACAGAAGCTGGTAATTTAGTAAGCTGTCACTCAGTATTCCAACTGCTGTCTTGATGTCTGATGGGGTCATTCGTCAGACCTATTTTATACTTTTTATGCGTCAAGTAAAAGGGTGAACCTGAAACTGAGTTAACAATAATGCAAGCATTTCCCTGCATGTCAGTCACAGAATGGCTGCCACATGCAGACCTATTCATTCTCTCTCTGGGGCGTGTGGGTTCAGCCTCCCTATCAACAGGAGGTCATGTCAATGCTTCAGTTAATTGCTGGCCAGACTCCTGTATAGCCTGCAGAAGTCTGGACCATGCCTTGGTTTCCCGCCAGTGTAGTGTGCTCATGCACCCCCTTCTCAAACATAAAACAGACACACAACAATGTTCCAGGGGACAATAGAGCAAAGCAGCTGGACAGCAAGACCCCAAAGTAGCCGCGCATAAATAATTATGGAACAGAGAAAAGCCATCTGTAGTAAAGACCAAACATCTGCTTGAAATCAATAAGAAACATAGTATACTTTTCATTTGCTCTTTGATTATATGTCAGGTTTAAGTATACTCTTGACTCGCGCCTTTTCGCCTACTGTATGACAGAACGATACTTGATGCTGATGCTGATGCTGAATGATGATGTCACCTCCCTGTAGGACTCAATGAACACTTGTTCTGTATGTAAACACTAATGATGCTCTGTTACACCAATGACGCCTCTGAGAGTTCTGCTACACAGAGTTCGGGCTTCGGCTAGAGAAAAAAGAGACGATGATCCCTTCATTGACTAAGCCTCTCAAAATGCATGTCAAGACATGCAGGGAAACATGTTGGCACTTATTATTCCCTAAAGAGACATGGGAAAGTACAGTGAAGGAGACATCATGATGCATGAGAAAGCAGAATCCCCTCGGTGAAACACCTGGAGGCATGATTATTATTCCTGCGAATTAAACACTTGCTCCAAAATCATGGATACTATATTTCATGCTTCATCGTGTGGGACATTTACTTTCGAAGACTGTCACCTCTATTGATAATTGTCATTTTTTAAGGATTTTCTCTTATTTGTCAGTCTGATTAATAATTATATATAATCTGACAGGTTTATTGCAACACAGCGCTTTGAAATTATGAAATAGCAAAAAGCTAAATATATATTTTTATATTTAATATAGTCCCAACACCATCCATTACTACAATATTGCTGCTGGTTAGGGGTTTATTTATTTATTTATTCATTTATTTGCTTTTTTTTTTAAGCAATAATTACGGTTCGCTGCTGGCTTGCAATTTTTACAGAACCGGTTAATTTTGTTGCAATCATGTGCAGTAGAGGCAGTGGGTCATCCAAGCTCTTCACTGCTGCAAATCTAGGCAAAAGGAAGTGTGTCATTCAAAAGACATTAGATAATTCAAATGTTTTTTTGTTTTTGTTTTTTCCGTAAAAAAAAAAAAAAAAAGGGCCCGGGCAATGAGAAAAGTAACCATTTTATTTTATCTTGTTCAGGCTTGTCGGAAATCCTGAGCCTATCCCATGAATATAAATCCACACTCTTGTTATTTGTCTGACTGATATCCCTTTGTGCAGCTCTGTCTCTTTCTGTCACTCACACGCATAGTGTTCAAGGAATCCTCAGGCAATTTTGCACAGGCAATCTGAGTACCTGCACGTTTTGAACGGCGGAAGAAAACGGGAGAATCGATAAAAAAAAAACCTAGATAAAAGCCTGCAAACAGTAACGTGAGAAGTTGAGAGCTGTGAGGTGGCTTATATTATGTAATATGTACAGTATATTTAATATTATGACAGTTTAACCAGGTTCTGACTCCTTTAACAGAAATGCATTCTGCTTCAATTCCAATCAGCACAATTTGTTTCACATGGAAATCTTTTACTGACATGCAGGAGGCAGGAAGATGAAAAAGGAGTCTATGAAAACACTTCAATAGGGTAATCCGAGACGATTCGGAGCACACATGGGCGATACAAGCTGTACTGTATATATCATCTCCATGCCAAAATAAATATTTCATAGAAGCTCTTCAAGGGTTTCTGCCCATCCCCCCTGTATCCTCCTCACTAAACCCCCGCATACTACACAGAACATAACATAAAGGTATAGCAACTCTAAACTGAATGTCAGTACTACACTCTGACATTTACCACTAATCTAGTACGGTTCATTAGGCTGTAATCATTCTGCACTTCTTGCCTGGGTGTTGACCACTTTGGTGCAAAACGATAGACCCACATTCAATTTGTTGCTCCCTTTGCAACAACCTTCAAAAGAGGCAATGACCTTTAGGATGTGACCTTCAAGAGGAGAAAAGTAGTTCATCAGAGAAAAAGCAATCAGCAGCTTTTACAACCAGGACAATGAGAAACAGATTCAGGTCTAAGCACAGAGTTAGATATACACAACCGTCGCTTCTTGACCTTTGTTGAGGAAAGCCCTTCGCTCTCCCTGTCTGATCGCATGAACTCCTTGTCCATTGCAGCTCAATTTAAAGACTGTAGCTGTAGCCTGTAATGAGCTAGGGTCAACATATTAGGGACACTTTAACAACCAGATTGACCTATAGTCTATACTGTCAGCATTTATAAAATAATAAAACTGTCTGGCTGGATGTTTAATTGATAGAACGTCATCATGAAGTGCATAACCTGCATAGTAGGGCTGTTCATTTGATATTTTATGATAGGCATTTGAATCGGTACAATTGCATCACATGGCCAAAAGCATGTTGATTATAAAATATAATTCATTTAAATCAAACAAAAAAAAATATATATATATATATAAATATATTCTAGATAGTATTTATTTCACCATTATATTTTGTATGTTCGTCTACTGTATATACATTGAGTGTTTCTTTTGTTTTTGAATTGTCTTTGGCATATTCTTATAAAACTGCATGTTATTTTAAATCCATTTTTCCTTATTGACCCTTTCATATTCAGTCACTGATCTTTATATACTGTACGATACCCTTGATCCTACAGTATGTTTTCCTCAAATCTTCCTTTAGCGGCCTCATTACCCACATTGCAGTCACTCAAGCTGAGTGCTTTGCTCTGAAGACTTCATTTGTCTGACTGATATCCCTTTGTGAAGCTCTGTCTCATTAATACACACAATACTACAAAATTTGACCGGTTTCGAATGTGGCACGTGAAGTTTTAACTCGTTTTGCCACACACACACACACACACACACACACACACACACACAAAAAAAAAACCCAGCATGTGTACATATTCTGCATAAATCTCTATTGTACCATTGAAGCCCCATGGAGTGGTGCTAAACATCTCAAAAAGAAAAGATTGTTTCATGCATTGAAAATAGGCAAGAGAGAATTTGATTACGTTGGTATGCTATAAAGAAAAAATGTGCTTCATTTGTGCAGCAATATAGATAGAAAACAACAAAGAGTCAAGTAGCCCCAGTGTTACATGTTGGTGGAATAGCACTCTTGACCACCCCCACCCGGGAACATCACACACACATACACAGACGCACGCTTTTTCTTTCTCTACCCATTTTCCAACCTAAATAAATCCCCTTGTGATCGCTATTGCCTGAAGCAATTCGATTCAACTCAAAACATTCCAGGGTGAAGAATCTTCTGGGATGCGAACCCCTCTGTCTCGTCTCGCAATTTACATTCTGCTCACCCCTCAAGAAATTTTAACAAGCCGCTGAAAATAACTGCCAAAGCTCATTTTCTTGTTCCATGTATCATCTCGATCAGACCCACCCTTTTCTGTTCATCTTATATCCCTTCCGCACTTCCCTCTCCTTTTGCCCCAGTTTTGGACCAACAATGAAAACAATTGGGTGTCTCCCTGAGGGCCAAGCTGGGCGAGTTTAAATATCAAAAGGCTACAGAGGACACGAGGGTAGACCCGGAGGAGAACTGCTTTAGCCCGAGCCTCCACTCTCCATCTGCCGGTGCGCGGAGCAAAAGAGGGAAAATGTGAACCAGAGTGGCTTATGGACAGTGACAGAATGTGATCTGCATGTTATCACTTGCATTTTTCTCCGTATTGTTTTTTAGACAGGCAAGCGTGCCTCTGTCAGCTGCCTCTCAGACACGTTTTCTTGTCTGTTTCTTTTTTTTTTTTTTAACCCCATTGTTCTCACAATTTGCCAATTTGGGCATTTGCCAATTCCCGCCCATTATGCTAGCTCTTCCCTATCATGTGACATATACAGCATAACACATGTGAAGCAAAGCATTTCCTGCCCCGCTTGGGCACATGACGTTCCAGATGCGGATTGGTTACTGTTTCTCAAAATAACAAAAGAGACAGTAAAGCCGTTTCTCCCATCCAGAGAGCACAGGCAGTTTTGCATTCTTGGACTTCAGACCATAGACAGCTGTGGCATAATCAAGATTCAAACTCATGATCTCCCACTGAAGCTAAAGCTTTTCTGCTGGGCCTGTTAAAAGCCTGCCTCACACATTCTGTACATACAGTACATGCAATTGACACAACCTTCTCAATTCATTCCCACTGCTCCTCACAATTCTTAAAACATTTAAGAGAATCTTTTTTTTTTTTTTTTTTTTTTTTGGGTGTGCGATCACAATGAACCGTCACACTCGTATTACACTGAAGTCATAACTCATGGTATGACTGTATCATTGTAACATTGTAACGAGCCGGTTTTTGGTTCAGGATGAACTTGGTACAGGATGAACAGCTGAACTAGCTGTTTTCCATGACATCTCAACGTCTCACCGCTATATCATACTATTTCACCAGACCAGCATTATGCGTCCACCGTGCTGTCTGTTACGTGCCTGATCTGCATCTATAGATAATAACGTGCTCTCTCAGCATGTGGCCCTCTGCCTCAGTAGTCTCCACCCCTGCTCCTCTGACCCCAGTGACATCACCCCTATTAACACTGCTTGTTATCTGCCACAGAACAGCAGGACTATCCAGATCTGTTTGATGGGGGATGCGGAACATTTTATTAAGGCAAAAAGAAAGGTTTCAATATCGCATCATCACCTTTTCTCTATTGTTCTAAGAGCAGGTGGTGTGGCCAGGTGAGGCTTTGTGATCAGAGGCCTGGGCTTGGTAATTATTAAAGTCCCTGTGGAGGAAAAGTGATCGGCTAACAACCTGACACGAGCATCTAGATGATTCGTGTCATGTCAAGCAACTTCTACACGAAGATTTAATCAGTCAGCCATTATTTGCAAAGGATATGAATAGAGAATATTAATGGTCAAAGACTTACACAATGTCATGGGTTAATCAATGTAAGCAAAGCTGGTTCTATGTACAGTAAGATGTGTAACTGTATGATCTGTTACTCTTACCGTGCATGCTTTTATTCTATTAATGCCGCTAAATGTTTTACTGCACGTCTCAAATATTTCACATAAAATACTACATAAAATAAATAATTACACATATACACATACTTTATCTCATAATACTTAGACTTGATTTTAAGCAAGCACGTTTCCAAAACTTGGACATTTCTAATGGATATCCATATGGGTATTTCCCCCCACACACCATGTGAGTTTTTCAAGTGATGTTTGCTAGACATCTGCCCTTTAACGAGAGCTGAAATGGCCTTCGTTGTAGCCAAGAACACTTTGCACAAAGGTTATAAGCAGCCCGGAGCGCAGATACACAGCAGAAGAAAAGAGACAAACAAACCCTCTGTGTTAACATATTCCATGCTATGAAGAATTTTAAGGCCAATATAATTAACTTGCTACTTAAAACTGATCTCAGTAAAAGACAGTCATATATAAATAAACTGAGCTACAAGCAGCAGCATCCTGGACTTTCCATAAATTAGTCATTTTATATAATGTAGCTTATGTTCCTTATCTCTTAATATACATCATATTTAGCAAAATACCTAAATTAGAGCCAGAAACGAAGAACTTGCACGTTCATGGTTTATGTCGGGATGTTAATCTAATCAAGCCTGACTTGAAATTCAGTCTAGGAAGCATCTGTCCTAATATGAAGTCTACAAATTGGCAGGTTATAATTCTATCTGCAACCATTAATATACATGCTACTGGTGAGTCACAGAATAGGTAGCATAGGAGTAGAAAAGGAATAATGCAAGATTATGTTTAGTTGGGAGAGTATGCAAGCGTGCCCTTATACAAAAATGAAGAAATGCATCCATGACTTGCTTTTAAATATAATTTAAATTGGGATGCTTTTAAATATAAATTTTATTACAACAATGAAATGTGAAAAGCTATGTGCATGAAAGAATAATAAACAGGAGGACAAAATGGGGGAATGGATAAAGTAACGCAATATAATATTTATTTGGAAGAATGTGTAAATATGCTTTTGCACAAAAATGATTAATTAACATTAAGGAAAAAACTGTTTACATACTGTACACACATCCACCACAACACTAACACCACTGCCAGGTGAAGTGAATAACATTGATTATCATTTATATACCAGTAAACTGCTGGCAGGATCATGGGCAACCAAGGCTCATCTACTGTATGCTTATGGGGACATCCAGGGCATCACAGCTTGCTGTGTATGGGGCTTAGCAGGAAAGACTCCAAGATTGTTTATCTGGCCTTTAAATTCCCTACTGTAGCTTTCGGTCCAATCGAGCACCCACAGGATGCACCAGACAAAAAAGGCTGATAAATGGTTACCCCACTCCGTAAGCCACAGGACCATTACGATCAACTGCTAACATCCCAGAGCCAGACACCACAGCACACCACCCAGAGGTCTTATAGAGTCAGGATCTTAGGGTTGATTAGTGTACACCTAAGCTAAACTTGCTTTTTCACAATTCCATACATTTCATATTATGAAATACTATCTAGAAGTTATCAGTTATTTTTTACCATAAGATGTCATTTCAAAAGAAGCTTAGAAACAGATTTATTTCATCTTTTGTTCACTATATCCAATGCACTTCGCACTTATTCAGTAGGATCATCTTTTAACTGGCGAGCTTCTAACAATACTTCGCTGTGACCCAACCTTCCTGACAGATCGGATATAATTCATTCAGTTTTACGGGCCTCCTTACTGACACACACTTTTTTTTTCTTGACTTGACTATGGACAGCTGACTCGACTATGTACTGAGTGTGACAAAGCAATGGCTCAAAAGAGAGGACATTAAATATACCCATATTGTGCACCCACAATTAACTGATTATTGCTAATCATTATGGTCTTTTTAAACAGACAGTCGCAACAAACAGTGTATTTAAATGTTGGCAGACTTAAATTCTGATATAAAGAGTTAAAGCTGAAATAATCAATCAAATGTTTTAAAAAAAATACCTTGGATGTGAAGAAAGTAAATAATATTGGTTTAAATAATCAATTTAAATAATTAATTGACTTACCAAAAGTAATAGTAATATGAAATGTGTGATTAAAAAAAAAATAAAAATAAAAAAACAAGGAATATCTAGATGCCTAGATGTATGTCTACTCCTTAACTGTAGCAACAATCATTAATGTTACAATTAATAATGTGTAATCATAAATGGTCAACACCCTTTTTTTCTTAAAATTTTCAATGTAGAATAGAGCTCATACTCCTTAGGATATTACTGTAGCTTGATATTAATATCTTACTATTCTTTTCTCTCCCAAATATTAAATCAAACATAAAATATTAAACAAAAACACTCCACCTGCCAGATGGCTGCCTTGCTTTGATGATGCACAAAAAAAAAAAAAAAAAAATTCACTGTTTTGTGGTATTAGGGTAAAAACAATGTGTCTTTGATCAGAGTATCTTAGATGTTCGGTTAAGGCCATAGATACTGTACTTTCATCCATAAATAACAATTTAACACAAACAAAATACACGATTGCACAAATCTTCAAAGTATGTCTGCTAAAAATCCCTTGAAGTCCAATTATTTTTCATAAGTATTAAAGGAAAGATTTTTCTTGTCTCCTTAATGCACTGAGGCTAAAGAGAAAATCCCTGAATATGGAAATAAGATATTCATGAAAGCAGGAAGCCCTCTGCAGGCAATTACTGCACGCATACAGTATGCATTAAAGTCATTAAAGCACCGATTTTTTTTTCCAATGTCAAACGATTTAGCTAATTTACCCTCATGACAGGCTTAAGGTCAAACAGGAGGACAGAGACAGCATGAGGCAACATTCATCAAATTTTTGGTAAGAATTCCACATAAAAAAGGCTGCAAATAAAAAAAATATATAAGGTACTGTAGATGCACACATAGTCATCAAGTTCTAAAAAAAAAAAAAAAAAAAAAAAAAACGGTGGCTACTATCAGCAGTATGTAATACTGCAATAAAAATCTTTTACCAAATCATGCATTTCAGCATAACTACTTCTTTCACTGCTGATTTTTGTCATTGGTTTGACTCTTGATCTGATGCCTAGATTTTAAATATCCATCTATCCATCCATCCGTCCATCCATCCATTCATCCACCCATCCATCCAGGAACCTCTGTAGTCCATCTAGGACTGTGAGAGGAAACCCACCAAGCATGTGGAGAACATGCAAACTCCATGCACACGGACCAGACATGGGAATCGAACCCAGGACCTGGAGGTGCCAGATTTTAAGTATAGATAGAATCAAATAATTTATAAAAATGACATTGCATCGATATCTTATTCATTTATTATTAAGAATATGAAATGGTATAGTAGTTTTAAAAGGGACTAACTACTGTCTTTCTTTCTTCTGTTCCAGGAAGCAGTAAATAATTAACAGACATGCCTAAATGGCAGAATTACACAAACATGCTCTAAACCTTATTTGACTAATGAAGCTACAACTAATCAGATGTATGCTGCTACCAAGCAACACTTGAGCCAGTAAGTTTTTTAAATTCGAATCAATAAGTTATTACAAATTAAATAACAAACCAAGGCATATTAACATTATCTAATAACATGGGTGCATTATACTTCATCACAAACAAAGCACAACTATGTTGTGTTAAGCAGAATCTAATGGTTTAGGTAACAATACAGACCTCCTAAATAATTGAAAGAAATCCATGCATATGCCAGAGGCCAAAATGCATTGATTCAAGCACAGACGCAGATGGCAATCTATTCTTGCTTAACTATGCTTTTAAATCCATAACCAGACAGCACATTTGCTAGTATAAACCCAGACAGAGTGGCCTTTTGGGCTTCGTAAAGTCTTCCATTACTGTTTTGCCATGTTCGATGTTGTTCCAAGGCCCAAGAGCAATCTAGCAAAACACAAGATTCTGTAAAAACAAGCGGAGTGCTGTTGGTGATCCTTTTTAATCATGCCATCCTCCAGATGCACCCTTTTCCCACTAACTCAACCCTCGTCGAGAGCAAGCTGCTGTTTCAGAGCTAAAAATAAACCATTGGAAAAAAAACAAAGGGCAGCGAACTAAAAGGGGTGCATCCAGTTGCAGTGAGAAACCTGAGCTTGCATGATACTTGGCTTTAGGGTGGAAGGGGAGAAGACAATCCTATTTAAAGATATGAATGTTCTTTGGGGGAGGGAAAGGTGTATTTCACGCAATGTCCTATATTTTTAATAAAAAAAAAAAAAGCAAAAAAAAAGCCATGTCCATAACAGGACATCATACAAATCTATGACATTTTATTATGTTGTATAATAAAATAAAACATATGCTACATTTAAACATCTACTACGGAGTGTGAATTTATGGTAGTTTTTTTTTTTTATCTGAGACTGTTTCTGCCCCCGTAAAACCATAATGAAAAAAGATGGTTCCTCTAATGCTGTTTTAATTGCAGGCATCCATTGCCTGCCGTGACCAGCATGCAAGGGCAAATGCCACTCTATGGAATATCATAGTTATGATGCCAGGTAGGAGGATTACTTAAAATTAATCCACATGGCAAAAAATTTCCATAACAGGTGAAACTTTTTTTTAAACTCCCATCTCCTTAAGCAACAGAGCAATATTAAGAAGAAATAGATCACACTGCTTCTATGGATTCTGTTATTTAAAATATTACATTTGATATATTCTGATAACTCAGACCATACTAATTTAACTCAGATATTATTTCTCGTGGTACACAATGTGATTAAAATGTCACCATCTAATGGTGATGTACGGTACTGCAGTTCAAAGCAAGCAGGGAAACTGCCAAGTCACTACCTGTTTTTTAGTTTTAATGCACTGAAATAAACAATAAAATGTCTGATTTTTTGGGGGGTTGGGGGGAATCTACGTCTGGGCAAATGCCTATTGAATAACAGTCTTAATTAGAAAATACATTTCTAATTCTTATCTAAAAAAAACATTTTGGTTTTTTAACTATGGTAATACCTCCTATGATCTTATGAATAATGCATGAATAAATAATAAAATAATTCCTCTAATTAACTTCACACAATAGACTGAATGACTCTCATCAAACAATAGACTGAATCCTTTCTTGCCCATTCAGGTGAACAGACCTCTGTCAACAGTCAAACCTTCTGAGATCAGACACCGGGAGTCACGTTTCACTTTATGGTGAATTAGGCCTCAGTGGAACTAAATATTACTACAGTCTGATTACAGATGATGTACATCCCTTAGAAATGTACATCTATCAGTCCTTCACACTAAAGGGTCCAGTTCATTGGGAGTTGTGAGAATAAGAATATGGCAAGGTCACATGGCTATAGATACAATCTTGCAATCGTCATTCTATATTTAATTCATGGTGGAAAGGTTGCTCATTCAGTTGAGTGATTCTTGTAAGCTAATGCTTCCCATGTTGATTGAAATAATTTGAAATGGGGACATTATATCTGTGAAACTTGAATTAAAGGCTAATAACAGACGGCAACTCTGAAAGCATCCTAACTCAAATATTTTTCTTAGCAAAATAAACAAACAAACATTAATTTTATTACCCAAATATGTTACAAATTGATCCACTCATAATTTTATAAATCCTTAGAACTGTTTGCTAATAATAAAAGGTATTCGTTGCATGTTTTTTTTCCATGCCTGCTGCTTGTTAAAAAAAAAAAAACTGATGTCTTACACTTTAGCTTAAATCTAAATTATTAGTTTCATATAAGAAAAGTCTAAAACGAGAGAAAAGTTACATTATTTAATAATCTACTAAAGATAAAAAGCTTCTTAAGAATGCCAATAATAAAATAGAAATATTCTCTATTTTCCTTACCGACTTTCACTGTTTCTGCCAACAAATCCCATGCATAAGTAACAATTTTTCACAAATCACTTCATACAAAATTAACTGTGATGGACTTGCTTTTGACATCAGGAATGCATCTTGTTCCTGTACGACACCATATTTAATATCATCTTCTGTAAACTGATACTATGAAAGACAGTAATATGCTCTTATCTGTATGAGTACCCTCACTTTCAAACTTCCTTCTAGCTGGGATGTTATGCATGGTTGTTCAGTGTTGTAGCAATGCTAATCTTGGACACTTGGACATTGGTATTAGTGTTTTATCAAAGTTAGAATTACTTTGATAGACTGATGTTTACAGACAATGTTATAAATACAACTTAATTATCAACATTATCAACATAATTTTACAGCATCTAAATTCCATCTTAGACAAGCTCATATTGCAAACGCTTGCTGTTGTTGTTAGTTCTCCTTTTGTCCACCTCACTTAAGGGCTGATTTGGTACAGGCTTTACTCCAGATAGTGTACTAGTTGGGGAATCAATCCTCCAGGGTTCTGAGAAATGGGCAGAGACTGATATTGCTTTGTCAAACAGTGAGAAGTTTAACTGTCCATGCATTGGACACCCATTGTACAATGAATTAGAAACCTACAGTATATAAATGGGTCGTCATCTTGAAATGTTAACTACTGTATTGGCAAGTCTAGGCCCACATGTATTACAACTCAAATAGTAACCTAATTAAGTAGGCAGTGGTGGCTGTGTTAAGGAAAAGCAAACTCATCCACATTATCCATGATTATGTTTGACCATGGTGGCTTAGTGGGTAGCACCTCCAGGATGGGCGTTTGAATGTAGTTTTTCCCATCCCGTGCTCACTGGGCTTCCACCCACAATCGAAAAGTATGAACAGTAGGTTGATTGACATTTCCAAATCGCTCATTTGGCATTTCTAAATGAACAATATAGATAATAAATAACTGACTGAATGTGTAAATGAATGACCATGGATCGACTTTTAAGCCATTTTAGCTTTATCAAATTTAATATTAAGGTACCCTATTTTTTTCAACAAGCACATATTCATATTGTTGCATACAAATACTCTAGCAGAACTGTTTTATTCTATACACAATTTCTCATTTATTTCTTAGAAATATACCTCTTAATTGTTTTGTTTTTAAAGTGAAATATTGGATGAATGTGTAAAATTAAAATATAGTTCTGAGAAGCATATTTTTGTCATCCTTGTATTTAATGCATTGTTACTTGAAGATGTATTTTCAAGCAGTATTTTTGAATTGGGGGAGTTGCTGTAAAGTAACAACCAAGGGACCCTGAGTAACAGGGGGCCTCAAAATACTATAGCTAATGAAACGTGTTGGTATAATCAAGGTTGGGGGGTGGCTCGTATATTAGAAAATATGTTTTCAATGGCACCAGAACCTATAGTGGCACTTCTGCGTAATGATGAAGAAATAGCATTAGCAGTCAGTGTTAGCACAGTGAGAGGATCTCCTCCTGTCTGATAGAGTCTTCTTCCGACGTCATTTGAGCAAAGAAATCTAGAATCTAGAAAATCAACATAATACCAATGGCCATCCAAGATTAACATTGCTACAATGTTATGAAGGTAATTTGACTACAATTACTTTTTAGTATAAAGCTTGAAAATTGCATCTGTATTATTATCCACACATATTAAAAAGAAATAGTACCGTACACTTCCTTGTAACTGGGGTGTTATGCATGGTTATCATTTTTCCTTTTTTATCAAAGTTAGAATTACTTTCATAGACTGATGCTTATGGTTACCAACAATGTGATGACGTTTAACGATGAACCCCAACACAATGTTGTGAATACAACATCAAACATCATATCAACACTAATTTACATTATTTATACATATTTCTAAGCTAAATTACGTCCTAGACATACTGATTGTCCATACCTATAGGTTTAAAATGCATACTAAATGTTCAAAAAGTGTCATCTTGAGGGGAAACACCCTTTTAATCTTGGCAGGTACGAAGATTACAGGCCTAGTGGACAGTGTCCTTAATAGAACAATTCCTGGAATCAGTCATAAATCAGTCCATTCGTTCTTTTACCTGGTCATTACGGCTATGTTCTTATAAACTGCACAATCATGAAATCATGTCTGACCTCTGCATAAAGTAATGCTAACTAAACAGGATATTACGTAGTCAAGACCGAGTCTAAATGGACATTCGTAGGATCTCAATCGTATTTCTAACTGCAGTCACGTTATAAGGAACTTCTGCTTCTCCATCACTACAGGCCGCTTTTACGCAGCGACAGACGGGTTAGTAGTCTTGACTCCGAGCATCCTCCCCTCTCCCCCCCCCCCCCTCCCTCCCAGCATGCGGCTGCATTCGGCCTCAAAATCAACTCATCAGCCTTATATAATCTCCTATGGATCTATAGTGACTGTTCCGTTCGCAAAGTCATCGCACAAGCTTTCCAAACTCTTGCTTGCGACCAGCCACTGCATTTCTAAGAATAGTGCTGCTTGTTTATAATTTGCGCAGACAAGCAAAAGATGATACCGCATCACGGAGCGATGCGCAAGGATGAAGAGGAGGAAAAACTCAGGATTACCGGATCAGCTCGGTCATCGTCATCACACCCCGTTTTTAGGAAACAAATCGCTGAATCACAGGATTTACGTGTTGTCCTTTTTTTTTTTTTTTTTTAATCCGTGCACCTGCTTTCTTTTAGTGAGGCCGCTGCGGCCGGCACACACGAACCGCGGGAATGATCGCAATACTGACGATTTGTGGCTTACCTGCAGAGCACCGACTTCACCACGTATTCCTCTGTCAAGATGTAGAGCTGGACGCGCAGATCTCGGCTTGCTGCGGTACTAATGAATGTCTTGTGGATGTCCTCTCTTGTCCCCGGCTGTCTTCGAAACGGCCGTTTCCTGAACGGAGCGCGCACTCGCTCATCCCACGCGCGCTCCCGCTTCTCACTCACTGAAAGTGAATGTGGATCGGGAACGCGCATGCCTGGTGGACAGGTGTTAACTCCAAGGGGCTGTCTCATTCTAATCTAATTTTTGGCCCTGATAAGAATTTGGAAATATCAAATTTACTGACCAAACTGATCACTGAAATCATCTGATAAAAACATCATAAAAAATAAAAACAGGTTAAGGTTAGTTCAGGACGTCAGTCATGTTTATTGTTGATGATTGTATAATAATAATAATAATAATAGTAATAATAATAATAATAATAATAATAATAATAAACTATTTGTCACATGTACCTTACAGCACAGTGAAATTATTATTTTTTCGAATATCACAGTTACGAAGCTGGAGTCAGAGCCTAGGGTCAGCCAGGATACAGTGGCCCTGGAGCAGATAGGGATAAGGGCCTTACCCAAGGGCTTAACAGTGGTAACTTGGCGGTGTTGAGCCAGGTTAAATTCCCACCCAATGCTTAAACTCTAGCCATTGGACGCAGTGCTAGTCCAAAGCCCAGAAAAAATGACAGGGTTACATCAGGAAGGGAAACTGGAGTAAAACCTGTGCCAAGTTGTGTGTGGATGTATTCGACCAAATGGAGGAATACACACAGACTAAAAAGTCCTGCTTGTCTATACCAAAATATAAAGGAAAGAGAGAAACAACTGGTTAAAACAAATACAAAGTTTATTGGGAAATTGTCACGATCTAGCATTTTATCGTGCAATGCGTAATAGCGCCACCAAGTGGGACTATCGCAATTAGCAATATCAAGCTTCCAAATTCAAAATGCGCCACCAAGTGGTGCCTTTTGCAAATTACACATAAAAATGCCGTGTGCAATTTGCAATACCGCGGCGGAGTGGCTGATGTTTATGAAATTGCTTCCAGGGTGGTGCAGGCACTCTGTTTACAAGTTTGAATAGAAAGCAACAAATTATTGAGGAGATACCTTATTATAGCACTACTTCCTGATGGCAGCTTCAACACCATCTTTGTTAGCATACCACAAACAAATGATTTGCCCTGTCCGAAAACAAGGGGATAGACTTTGTCTTGCTTTACTTTAATATGCTGCATGTCAAATTTTTGCAAGAAGTTTGTAGGAGATAAAGCAAAACCCTGTTGTTTTGCTGTTGTGTTACCTCTGTTCAGTGTTCTGTTCAGTTCTTGGGCTATCATGCTAATGCTCATGCTAGCCCTAGCTTTGAGTTCCCCTCATAACTCCTGTGTCTAGTTCTAATGGTGCGTTTGTTCTATTATTTTGAATGTGTTTAAGAAGAACCTGTCTGCACTGCATCCTCGCCTTCATAGTTTCATGACAGAATGCAAGTTCAATCAATGAAAATAGCAGACTACAGAGAGGAGTGAGAAACCACGAACCCCAGTGCTGACGGTCAATTGTCTGTACAGTTCCCCATCTGTGTTGTTTTTCTCCACAAACTGATAATAATCAATCAAATCAGCAAAGGTCAAAGATTGCATCCTTTCACTTGTACCTCTGACAGTGTGAAGGTGGGACTGAGTTCAGAAATTCTTCCACAAGATGGACCACAGAATGATCTTTCATAAACATATGCACAGGTTCATTTTAATTACTAAATGCTTTATTCTGTTATCCTGTTCACGTCAATTAAATATTTGTACTTTTGTTTCCAAAAACCTTTCATTGCATCACTGAACAGTATACAGTAAGACAGGTAGTTTCGACACATTTCTTCTGTGAATTTTAAGCATCGTGCATATGGCATGTGCTATGATGGTACACATTTAAATAACAGTCAAATACTTTTTCATTTTTCTACAATGATCTTTTTTGTGTTTTGTTTTTACATGAAAGAACCAAATTGAATTCTCAGTTTAGATGGTGTTGATTCATATTCTACAAAAGCATTTACATTATTTAAACTTTAACATAATAAATAGGTGTACATTAACATTGTCAAACTAAAATAACCAAAATTATTTTGATTGTAGCAACAGCTCATATGCAATGACTAGTATGGAGAACATGCCCCATATTTTAAGCTTAAGAATAAACAGATTTAAAATGAGATATTATTTAGCATATATTATTTATTAATAGCAGATTTTAGCTCATAATCATTGAGATGTGAATCTTAAGTACCAGAGTTACCTAGTAGGGACAAGTCAACACCCTGAGCAACAAAAGGGCAACCTCTAGTGCTCTTCATTGGTTATTGCAGTAACTTTCTGTTTGTGTCTAATGCAGAGCACATAGCCATCTCCCCACATGTGGGATTTGTGATTTGTGCAAGGTTCATGCACTAAACCAAGATACTGTGAATGGATACATGTAACATGTATATGCATGTAAAGTAGACAGATTTTCTAAAATCATACATAAATAAAATATTAAATAAGATCTTTGATGCCACTTTTCAAATCATGTGAAAATATTATTTTGTAAAGAGCATGTGTTTGGCATAGTTTTCCCAATTTTTCGGGCGGACTGACCTTGATTTCTTACACAGTGCACAGTACAGACCAAAAGTTTGGACACACCTTCTCATTCAAAGAGGTTGAATTTGTATTATGGCAAGAAAAAAGCAGCTAAGTAAAGAAGAACTAGTGGCCATCATTAATTTAAGAAATGAAGGTCAGTCAGTCCAAAAAATTGGGAAAACTTTGAAAGTGTCCCCAAGTGCAGTCACAAAAAACATATTAAAGAAATATTCAGAAAAAAACATTGTAATTGTTCAAATAGGCCTCCCTGCAACATAGATTTCACCTACAGCCAGACCAGTCTGAGAGTACCCTGTCTATTTTGAGCTTGGAAGCTAAGCAGGCTTGTTCCTGGTTAGTAACTTGGATGGGAGACTTCCTGGGAACTGCTGGTGCTGTAAGCTTTTCAGTTTAATTTCTCATATAGTTTATTTATTATTTTTATTTATTATAAATATTCAGAAAAAAAAAACATTTTAATTGGTCAAATAGGCCTCCCTTCAACCAAGTTTTCACCTACAGCCATACCAGTCTGAGAGTCTCCTTTCTTGTCTGAGCTTGGAAGCTGAGCAGGCTTGGTCCTGATTAGTACTTGGATGGGAGACTTCCTGGGACCTGCTGTAAGCTTTTCAGTTTTATTCCTCATATAGTTTTTATTATTATTATTATTATTATTATTATTATTATTATTATTATTATTATTATTATTATTATTATTATTTAAAAATAAATATTCAGAAAAAATAATTGTAATTGTTAAAGTAGGCCTCTCTTCAACCTGACTGTCATCTTCAGCCAGACCAGTCTGAGAGTGCACTAACTTTTTTGAGCTTCGAAGCTAAGCAGGCTTGGTCCTGGTTAGTGCTTGGATAGGAGACTTCCTGGGAATACCAGGTGCTGTTAACTTTTCAGTTTTATCTCTCATGAAGTTTTTTTTTTATATATATATTGTGAAAAAATCATTTTAATTGTTCAAATAGGCCTCCCTTCAATCCAGCTGTCACCTACAGCCAGACCAGTCTGAGAGTCTCTTTTCTTGTCTGAGCTTGGAATCTAAGCAGGCTTGGTCCTGGTTAGTATTTGGATGGGACACTTCCTGAGAACACCAGGTGCTGTAAACTTTTCAGTTTTAATTCTCTCATATAGTTATTTACTTTTTAAAAAAAATAAATATTCAGAAAAAATAATTGTAATTGTTCAAATAGGACTCCCTTTAGCCCAGACTTCATCTACAGCCAGACCAGTCTAAGAGTCTCCTGTCTCGTCTAAGCTTGGAAGCTAAGCAGGCTTGGTATTGATTAGTACTTGGATGGGACACTTCCTGGGAACACCAGATGCTGTTAACTTTTCAGTTTTATCTCTCATAAAGATTTTTTTTTATTATCATTAATATTCAGAAAAAATCATTTTAATTGTTCAAATAGGCCTCCCTTCACCCGAGGGAGACTTCCTGAGAACACCAGGTGCTGTAAACTTTTCAGTTTTATTCCTCATATAGTTATTTACTTTTTTTTTTCTTAATAAATATTCAGAAAAAATATTTGTTATTGTTCAAATGGGCCTCCCTTCCACCCAGCTTTCATCTACAGCCATACCAGTCTGAGAGTCTCCTTTCTTGTCTGATCTTGGAAGCCAAGCAGGCTTGGTCCTGGTTAGTACTTGGATGGGAGACTTCTTGGGAACACTAGGTGCTGTAAACTTTTCAGTTTTAACTCTAATGAAGTTTTCTTCATTGTATTTATTTATTTTTATAAATATTCAGAAAAATAACTGTAATTGTTCAAATGGGCCTCCCTTCAACCCAGTTTCATCTACAGCCATACCAGTCTGAGAGTCTCCTTTCTTGTCTGATCTTGGAAGCCAAGCAGGGTTGAGTCCTGGTTAGTGTTTGGATGGGAGACTGCTTGGAAATACCAGGTGCAGTAAGCTTTTCAGTTTTATTCCTCATATAGTATTTTTTTTTTTTTTAATAAATATTCAAAAAAACGAATTTTAATTGTTCAAATAGGCCTCCTTTCAAGTCAGCTTCCACCTACAGCCATACTGGTATGAGAGTGCCCCAGCTTGTCTGATCTTGAAAGCTAAGCAGGCTGAGTCCTGGTTAGTGTTTGGATGGGAGACTGCTTGGAAATACCAGGTGCAGTAAGCTTTTCAGTTTCATTCCTCATGTAGTTTTTTTTTTTAAATAAAATTTAAAAAAAATATTTTAATTGTTTAAATAGGCCTCCTTTCAAGCCAGCTTCCACCTACAGCCATATTGGTATGAGAGTGCCCCAGCTTGTCTGATCTTGAAAGCTAAGCAGGCTGAGTCCTGGTTAGTGTTTGGATGGGAGACTGCTTGGAAATACCAGGTGCAGTAAGCTTTTCAGTTTTATTCCTCATATAGGGTTTTTTTTTTTTAAATAATATTCAAAAAAAGAATTTTAATTGTTCAAATAGGCCTCCTTTCAAATCAGCTTCCACCTACAGCCATACCGGTATGAGAGTGCCCCAGCTTGTCTGATCTTGAGAGCTAAGCAGGCTGAGTCCTGGTTAGTGTTTGGATGGGAGACTGCTTGGAAATACCAGGTGCAGTAAGCTTTTCAGTTTTATTCCTCATGTAGTTTTTTTTTTATTAAATAATATTCAAAAAAAGATTTTAATTGTTCAAATAGGCCTCCTTTCAAATCAGCTTCCACCTACAGCCATACTGGTATGAGAGTGCCCCAGCTTGTCTGATCTTGAAAGCTAAGCAGGCTGAGTCCTGGTTAGTGTTTGGATGGGAGACTGCTTGGAAATACCAGGTGCAGTAAGCTTTTCAGTTTCATTCCTCATATAGTTTTTTTTTTTTAAATAAAATTCATAAAAAGAATTTTAATTGTTTAAATAGGCCTCCTTTCAAATCAACTTCCACCTACAGCCATATTGGTATGAGAGTGCCCCAGCTTGTCTGATCTTGAAAGCTAAGCAGGCTGAGTCCTGGTTAGTGTTTGGATGGGAGACTGCTTGGAAATACCAGGTGCAGTAAGCTTTTCAGTTTCATTCCTCATATAGTTTTTTTTTTTTTTTAATAATATTCAAAAAAAGAATTTTAATTGTTCAAATAGGCCTCCCTTCAAGTCAGCTTCCACCTACAGCCCTACTGGTATGAGAGTGCCCCAGCTTGTCTGATCTTGAAAGTTAAGCAGGCTGAGTCCTGGTTAGTGTTTGGATGGGAGACTGCTTGGAAATACCAGTCAAGTCAAGTCAAGTCAATTTTATTTATATAGCGCTTTTAACAATTGACATTGTCGCAAAGCAGCTTCACACAATAAAAAGAAGTAAGTCTGTATGCAATGTGTATGAATCAAAATGATAAGATTGTCCCTGATGAGCAAGCCGAGGGCGACGGTGGCAAGGAAAAACTCCCTGGGATGGTAATAGGAAGAAACCTTGAGAGGAACCAGACTCAACAGGGAACCCATCCTCATCTGGGTGATAACGGATAGCAGGGATTGATCAACTTAATAATGTGTACTGGAAGTTCAGTGTAACAGGAGATGTGTTAAAATTAAAAGGAGTCCAGTTTGTTCCTGGAGGCTCAGGTAGACTGAAGGAAATTCCAGTCCTGAGCTATCGAACAACTGAAGTCACAGGTCCCCAGAGCATCAATCGATGATAGGACAGTCTTAATGGAAACCATCCCCAGCCACCATACAAATCCAGGCAGACCACACGGGGCATCCATGCGACGAGATCTCCAACCAGAAGCAGGACTCCAGGACCAGTTAGACGGGTCCAGAGGGAAGAGGGGTCTGGATCACTGGTAACTCAGGAGCGAACATGTATAG
>JAAGKR010001400.1:0-10689 GCA_011419295.1 Clarias macrocephalus
GTGAAGGTTGTAAATCTGAAGAGCATGTACTGGACACAGTAAGTGAAGTTTTTCCTGCTCCGGAGCTGTAAAAGGAGGAGGACAGAAGGCTTCCAAAACAACTGGATGCATGGTCGAGAATGAAACTTTCGGAAAATAGTTGGGTTGAGGATGCAGAATAGCTTTGACTAGCCCAGGGGCAAAGATGGGGAGACTGACAAAGCCTGCAGATCTCCAATTCTCTTCAAAGAAGTAATAGCCATAAGAAAAACCATCTTAAGAGTTAGAAGCCTGACAGGCACTGACTCTAGTGGTTCAAAAGGGGTGTCATTCAGATCTTCAAGCACAACAGCTAAGCAAATCCTAGCACTAGTTTCAATTATGCTGGCTGGAAGACCAGCATCTCTTAATTGGTCCCCCTCAGGGGCCAGATGTGAAGTCTGTCGTTAGCTTCTTGTGGGATTCAAAGTCAGAAACCGGGGTCTGAACCACATAGAAAGGGTACGAAGTCCCTGGCACATAACCCTTATTTGAATCTGGGGATTGGCCCTTGATTAAATGGGTTCAGCACGAGCAGGAGACAGCTGTGCCCGCATTGTGATTGAGAAGAGTGGCAAGGCCCACCCCAGTGTCTATGGGGGGGTGCCCGGCTGGTCACACTCTCCCTCTGCGCCCCATTCCTTTTGAGGCACAGACCTGTTCGGCCCTCACAAGGCCGACGGTCCCGACTCTTGAGCAAGGCAGAGAAGAAACCTCCCAAAGGCCTGTTCATATAATTTCGCCTCCCAAAACCTAGTGGCGACGGAATTAACAGCGTCGCCAAAAGGGCCAGAAGGCAAGACGGTGGCATCAAGGAGGACAGCACAATCCTTATCCTTAATGCCTGTGAGGTTTAGCCACAGATGTCTCTCCGTGGACACCATGGCAGCCATAGAACGGCCAATAGCATGGGCCGTCTGCTTGGTTGCACGGAGAGACAGATCTGTGGCTCAGCGTAGCACTGCAAATGCCTTTTCAGCAATAGACCCGCCAGTGGTCAAGTCTTTCGCTCTGTCATCAATAGAGAAGCATTCTGAGGTGGCTATTTTCATGGAAGCGAGAGAGGAAGTCTCTTCTGCCCCTTCACAAGAAGTGCCGGAGCGCACTTGAGAAGTGATTGCTAAAATTTCCTGTTTTAATTCTGTCTCATGTGCGTCTGCCAGATCGGCATGTGAACCCCATGAATGCGCTGCAGCTCGCAGTTTTTCTTTAAAGAAGATGAGCCATGCGTGCAGCACCTTTATAGGGAGGAGATTACAGTGTTCACACTCTCCCTTGTACCCAAGGAGAGCGTGCTCTTCCCTCCAATCATTCAAAACAAAAATCGTGGAGATCGCCCCCCCGAAAGAGATCTATCTCACTGAGGCTCACATCTCTTAGTAAACTCTGCCATATCGGTGAGTTAACACTTTTTTTTTTCTTTTGTTTGTATATTCGCTTGCACACACATACGCAAACACAATGTGGTCCTTGAAGACAAAAAGACCTGAGGATGCTTCCGGTTCATTCTTATTTAAAACCTGCAAGTGCACCTCATCAGATGACATCACCTGACAGAGGTTATACAAGCTAAAATTTGGCATGTTTGAGACACACATGCTTCACAACTGGCTGAAGAGATGTTCCCATAGCGTTTTCACGCAGCATCAAGTGTAGCTTTTGAAAGGTAACCATTCCACTGTGCTGCAATGCTTGTACAGACAAAACCTTAATAGAAGAGTCAGCAGAAGAACACCTTACCTGCATCCCCATCATAAAATCCAACGTCAGAAGGATGCAACAGAACATCTACAGAAGCCTGATGCATTTTGGAAACAAGTGATGTGGACTGATGACGTTAAAATAGAACTCTTTGGCCACATTCAGCAAAGGCATATTTGGAAAAAAAAGGAGCAGCATTTCATGAAAAGAACACTTTGCCAACTATTAAGCATGGGGGTGGATCAGTGGTACAGGAAACATTGCATGGGTGGAGGGAAGAATAGATTTCACTAAATACCTGCAAATTCTGGAAGCAAACATCACACCATCTGTAAAAACACTGAAACTGAAAAGAGGATGGCTTCTACAACAGGACAATGATCCTAAACATACCTCAAAATCCACGAGAAGCAAGCTGAAGGTTTTTTGAATGGCCATCACGGTCCTTGATTTAAACATCATTGAAAATTTGTGGGTAGATCTTAAAAGAGCTGTGCATGCAAGATGACCAAAGAATATTACAAAATTAGAAGCCTTTTGAAATGAAGGGGACTTAGGAGAAAATCCTAAGTACACGAATTGAAAGACTTTTAGCTGGCTATAAAAACGTTTGCAAGCTGTGATATCTGCCAGAGGAGGTGTTACTAAGTACTGATTATGTAGGGTGTCCAAAGTTTTGCACAGTGCCACAATAATGTTTTTATTTGTTATTCTTGTTCAATTTATGGCATAAAAACTAACTATGCATCAGTGTTTGCTGAAAAAATATTATTTTTCGATTTCCAAGAGAGACTGTGTTAACATCTTTTCAATAAAGAAATCACCAAAATCTGTTATTTATCAAAGGGTGCCTAAACTTTTGCATAAGACTGTATGGTTCAGCAACAAGTTATTTAACAATATCTGATGCAGTTAGTAGCTCTGAGAGTAGTAACTGCACAGTCTAGAAAGGCTAAACTATTGTCCTTTAAACCAACCAACACACTAAGACAGGAAACTTGTTTACCACAAAGACACCAAAACATAACAAGAGTGATATAATATATGTGGTCTAATGGAGTGAAAAGTGTTCAGACAACCGAAGTGTTCAGTTGTCTCAACTGAAGAGACAACCGACCTCTACATAGCAGAATGTATCAGCACAGAATGAGCAACATCTCAGTGCCTGAATAAGCAGTGTACTTTCATCTGAAGGACAAAGGACACAAATTTGAGAATGAGAATGTACCAGTTTTGAATAGAGGGGATAGATGGTTTAAGAGTTGGGTAAAATAAACCATCGATGTGGAAGTGAAAAATCCTCATCTTAACAGAGGAGGAAGTCTTAGGCACCAAAAAAGTGGATCTCCCCTTATTCTTTTTTGGTCATTACATATTAACGACCCCGCCCCAAACACAGACACACACATACACTATTAAATGACTCTCCCGCCTAGTCTCACCTTTTGAATTGTTCACACAATGACCCTTTTCAAATAGGGAAGGATCTTTTCACCTTGGAGGACTAAAAAGATTTTAGGAATTAGGAATTCTGAAAAAAAAAATAGGAACCAATTTGCCTTTGCCTGAAGAAGATGGATAAGTAATAAAACATTTCTACTTAGCAAGAAAGAAGTACAGTTGACATGAGTCAACTTCCAGATAACCTCACCAGGATGACTGGTACATCACAGGCATACAGTATATACAGTAGTATAATATTAAAACTTTATATTTAATTAATAAAATATGTGTACGTTTGTTTTCCATTTTTTATTTTACATACAAACAGTATTGAAATGTAAACAGAAACATGCTTATTATTGTGTGTGCATGTCCCCTGCTGTTAGGAGGACTGTTTAATAATCAGCAATTAACATAAACAGCCAAGTTGCTTTAAGCCATCTGCTCATCACTTGAGGTGAAAATTTCTGTGTCTCCAAACTAACTTTAAGTAACATACAGCCTTTAACATACATTGCTGACAGTTAATGATTGTAATTTAAAAAAGAACATTATTGTGTGATTGAAAGCAGTAAATCAGAAAATCAATGCAATGTGTTAGACTCACACAAAACAAAACAAGGTCAAAATCCAAAAGACCATGCAAAATTCTATAGACTTGGCAACAACACTGGAATAAGTCACAAAAAGCGTATACTTTGTAAAGGCCGGAAGTATGTGAGTCTTTTTTTTATCTGTCTTGTAATTCGTCTCAGGTGGGTTAGTACTCTGGTGAGCTAAAGTGTTGGTGTTGGGAGTTGCAGGCCTTGTTTGCTGTACTTCTGACAGATCCCCCCCCCCCCCTGCAATTCTTGAATTAGTAGCACGTTCTGAGCTGGGATCTAGTACCTCTCTTCTGGTCCATACCCATGCCAGTCAATGAGGTGCTGTAGTTTACCTTGTTTCATTCTTGAAGTCAGTATCTTCCTTATTCTGAAGACCGGTTGGTTATCTATCCTCATAGGTTCAGGAGAGGCATTGGTGGGCATAAGTTCATTCATAGGTCCCTCTCTTGTCGGTTTCAGTTGTGATATGTGGAAGGGTGGAGCGATGTGGCAGTCACAGGGTAGTTGAACTCTGTAGGCAATTCATTTATTTGCTTCACTATTTTGCAAGGTCCAATAAAACGATGGTAGGGCTTTCTGCAACCTTTTTTAATCTGCAGGGATTTAAAGAATCTCAAGGATTTAGAGAATCTGTCGGTTATTACCATTATGTTTTCCCCCTCAAGATTCAGGTAGGTCGGTAATGAATTCGATGTGGGACCACGTTCTCTGTGGTATTGGCAGTGGCATTAACTTTCTGGCAGGGAGAGATCTTGGGACTTTGGCTTGGGGGCATGCTGAACAGGACGTAATATGTTCGTTGATGTCGGCCCTCATGTTTGGCCACTAATATTTTCCTTGTAACAGGTTGTGGATTCTATTAGCTCCAGGGTGACCAGTTCCTGGGGATGTGAGCCCACTTTTTCAACTTGCTCTGTATTGGGGTGGGAACAAATTTCTTGTCTTGAGGTCACTGCTTCGGTACTTGAGGTTTTGTGAAATCATTTATTTCTTTATCTATTTCCTACATAATTGTACATACTAATCTGGATTCTGGGATTATTCTGTCCACACCCTTGTTTGGAGAGGATGTGTTGTGCATCCACAAAAGGGCATCTGCCTTGACATTTTTGGATCCTGGTCGGTATGACAGCACAAAGTGAAATCTTATGAAAAACAAAGACCATCGGGCTTGGAGGGCATTCAATCTCTTGGTCAGCTTGGAGCTTGGTGGGTTCCATCTTGATGCCTTTTGGCCAATAACGAACTTGAGAAATGGTTTTAGCATCTTGTTCCCGCTTTTTCCGGGAACAGGGTTACAGCAATGTAACCTGAGATGTTCCCTTTCAAAAGCTACACTCGATGCTCCATGAAAACACTATGGGAACGAGATTACCAACACCGCTGCACTGCAAGTGTCTGTAACCCCAGGGTTGGGTAAGGCACACAGTCACCAAAGAGGTCTCAGACATAATTCTAGAACTATTCCGATGAGAACTGTACAGTTCAGTAATGCCAAACTGTTGTCCATCAAATGCATCAACACACTAGGGACTTATCCACCTGAGGGATTTATTTATAATTTCCCTTAATATTTGATATGAATATGGCACAATCATTAAGAATGGATTTTTGTCAGCGTGATATTTATAAGTGTCCTTGTTTACTTAGTAAGTGTTCTTGTTTACTTAGTTCTCACATGATGTTTCTAACCTTGATTGTATTTTTTTCCTTCGAGGAAAAAGAGACAAGGTAACCCAAGAATGATGTGGATCCTTGGTGAAACTCATACTTTTGACATAGAGACTTTTGACGTGTATGTTGTGTTCCTTTGGTGAATGGGAGAAAATCAGGATGTCGTTGAGGTAAGCGAAGATGAAGATGTTCAAGAGTTCTCGAGGGCATCATTAATGAGTTTGAAAAACTGTTGTTTAGGCCAAAAGGAACTACCAAATACATGTAATGGCCGGTGGGGATGTTGAAGGCTCTTTTCCACTCGCCACCTAATCTGGACTAAATGGTAAGCGTTTCTCAGGTCCAGTTTGGCAAATAGGAATAGGAATTTTGCAGTAGCTCGAAGGATGAAGATATCAGGGGAGTGGGTATTGATTGTTGACCATAATTTCATGAAGTCCTCTGTAATCTATGCAGGGATGAAGGGACTTGTCTTTTTTCTCCACAAAAAAGCCATTTGCGGATGTCAATACTTGTTGAGAGATCCATGAGCTCTTAGTTCGTGGAGAGAAGTTCTCGAGCTGCCAGTTCATCTTTAATTGGATCAGCAAGTCTGTGGAGAAAAGCGTCCAAGAGCACCTGATCATCCCAGCTACAAGAGAGGGCCAGGGTCCTGAAGTCAATGATGTATTTATGTACAAAGTTGGAGCCTTGGCATTACTTGAGTAATTGGCCTGGCATCCTGAAAATGAGTGGTCAAATACCCTCCTCATTTCAGAGGTGAATACCATGTAGGTGGCGCAGCAGGGGACCTGGGCTTCCCATAACAATGTACCCCACTGGGATCTGGCAAGGAGTAGTTCTTTGTGTGAGAGTTATATAGAGTGATGGAGTGGAGTGATGAGCATGAGGAATGAGATCAGGAAGAGGCATGCTTGAGTCAGTGAATGAGGTGGCAAAATGGAAGCAAGTTTACTCAAGTGTGGAACAGAGTTGCGGCCCATCATGGTTTGGCTCAAGACATGCAAAGGGAAAGTAAAAGCATAAACATAAAGGACAGCCATACACCAGACCAATACTTGCTATTTGATACCAACCGTCCACTACAGTACGAGTACTAGTGTCATGAGGACACTGTACCACAGGGCAGAGAACATCCCTACCTCCGCTGAAGCTAAACAGAAGGAACACAGGCATCTGAAGACAACGTTCTAGACCTGAGAATATCTTCATTGGGCCTTCAACAAAATAGCTTCCAGATTCCAAAGTAAGATGACAGAGAGAAATTATTTAATTGTACTCTAGACCCTTTTCTGATAGTTCTGGTTAAATCCAACCTCTGTGCTATAAGTCCCCTGATTACCAGGATCATAAATCACTTTCTTCAAACTGGATATGTTCCCCCACACTGAAAACTGCTGTCATCAGACCATTTCTTAAAAAAATAATTGCTTCTAATCCTGTTGGATTGCCTTCAGCTTTTGATATTGTTAATCACAATATACTTCTTCACAGATTGGATACTAATGTTGGTCTCTCTGACTCTGGTTACCACTGGTTCTCATCTTACCTTACTGAAAGAGGGTTACCCTGAGGGAGTCTAAATCACCTGTGTCACAGTGTCACCTGTGGTGTTCCTTAGGGCTCATTGTTCTGCCCCATGTTTTTCATATTGTATATGCTTCCTCTAGGTCTAGAATTAAATCTTATTAGGATCAAATTTAAGCAAAGTAAACATTAACACAATGAGCCTTTAGATTTTATCACGTGTAATTAGAAAAGATATACGTGTAGAGTTTTGTGTCATCTTATACTTTCTATTCTTTAAATCAAATGCAGTAGATGTAAGGGACTACCACCAGAGTTCGCTGTGTGCACATGTTTGTTTTTGTTTTGTAGTTCCCTTTCAAAAGCTACACTCGATGCTGCGTGAAAACGCTATGGGAACATCTCTTTGTTCTCTGGTTGTGAATACCTCGGCTTATAACCTCTGTTATGCATGACGTCACCGAATAAGGTGCACCTGCAGGTTATAAATAGGAGTGACCCGGAAACATCCTCAGATCTTTTTGTCTTCAGGACCGCTTTGTGTTTGCGTGTGCATGTGCAAGCCATAACAAAAGCAAAAAAAAAAAAAAGAAAAAAAAAAGAAATAACAGCATTAACTCACCGATATGGCAGAGTTGCTTAAGAGATGCGTGCCTTCGTGCGATAGATCTCTTTCGGAGGACGATCTCCATGAATTTTGTCACGAGTACTTGGGGGAAGAATACGCTCACCTCGGGCTTCAGGGAGTACTGTGATCTTCTCCCTGTTAAGGTGCTTCATGCGCGGCTCACTTTCTTTAAAGAGAAATCGTGAGCCGCGGCGCATTTGTGGGGCTCGCGTGCTGATCTGGCAGACGTGCACGAGACGGAATTCCCCCTTTCTCTCGCGCTCTCTCCGGATCAGGAAGTTTTAGCTTCCGCTTCGCAAGCGCGCTCCGGCGCTTCTTGTGAAGGAGAGGAAGAATCCTCCTCTATTGCTTCCATGGAAGTAGCCTCCTCACAATGCTCCTCCAGTGCTGACAGAGCTTATGAGGAATTATTAGAGGTTATAACGCATGCGGTCAAGCGATTGCATATCGACTGGCCCCAGAAGCGAGATTCCCCCAAGCGCTCGAGATTAGACGACAGGTTTCTGTCAGGTGGCCGGGGGAAGGAGCCTCAACATCTCTCTCTTCCCTTCTTTGGTGACCTCCATGATGAATTAACTCTTTCATGGAGCAAGCCATATTCATCGCGTGTTTTTGTGCCATCGACTTCGACTTATTCGAATATCGTTGATGCAAAAGCACGCGGTTATATGATGATGCACCAGATAGAAGAGACGCTTGCAGGCTATCTCCCTCCTGGGACATCATCTTCCCTGAAAAAGCCTACTCTCCCCTCCAAGCCATGTAGATTGACATCTGCTTTGGTGGGGAAAGCTTTTCAGGCAGCAGGTCAGGCTGGTGCTTGACTGCACACCATGGCGGTTTTGCAGGCCTAACAGACTGACCTGCTGAAGGACCTGAGCACCGGCAGGGTTATTGATGACAGGGCGTTTGCAGAGCTACGCCAAGCCACAGACCTGTCTCTCCGTGCAACCAAGCAGACGGCCCGTGCTGTGGGCCGTTCTATGGCTGCCATGGTATCCAGGCAGAGGCATCTGTGGCTGAACCTCACGGGCATCAAGGATAAGGATCGTGCTGTCCTTCTTGATGCCTTCCGGCCTCTTTGGCGACGCTGGTAATTCCGTCGCCACTAGGTTTCGGGAGGCAAAGCTATATGAACAGGCCTTTGGCAGGTTCCTTCCCTGCCATGCTCAAGAACTGGGACCGTCGGCCACCTGGCCCCTGCCAGGTCTGGCCCCTATCAGGCATGAGGTGCAGAAGGAGAGCGTGACCAGCCGCGCACCCCCTCATAAAGACTGGGGTGGGGCTCGCCGCTCTTCTCAATCTGCTTCAAAAAGACCAGATCTGAGGAGCTTCCTCTCTTCAACGAGGAAGCCCTGAGGCTAGTGCCCCTGTGGCCATGGGGGTGTACAGGGCCTCCTCCGTGCTCCCAGGAGGCCAATGTTCAATCCCCGCCACCACTGGTGTTTCGGGGAGCGCCGGTCTCCAACAAAAAGTTGGGTGTTCGGGCATCTCCTGCCACACTTCAGGATACCCAACACCTAACACCCCCCCCATCCAGCCGAAGTGTCAAAGCTTGTGCTTTCAGAGAAGCTGGTGTGTGGAAACTACGGCCAGGCGTATCTCCTTGGGTACAAAGGACTGTAGCCACAGGCTACTGGATTCAGTTTGCACATCGTCCTCCGCGTTTCAACGGCATGGTCTCCACTTCCGTGAAACCGGACCGAGCACATCTGCTGGACAAAGGGGCCATAGAACATGTTCCCCTCCCAGACAGAGAGTCAGGCTACTACAGTCGGTATTTTTTGGTGCCCAAGAGAGATGGAGGGTTGCGTCCGATCTTGGATCTTCGCGGCTTGAACCGCTATCTCAGGAAATCCAGATTCAAAATGTTGACTGTCAAAATGATTGTTTCTCAAATCCAACCAGAGGATTGGTTTGTGACAATCGATCTCAAGGACGCATATTTCGCATATATAGAAATATTGCCACAGCACAGGACGTTCCTGAGGTTCGCTTTCGGGAGTGAAGCTTACCAGTATCGGGTCCTTCCATTTGGCCTAGCTCTGTCACCCCGCACATATACAAAATGCATGGATACGGCTCTTGCTCCTTTAAGACTCCAGGGCATCCATATTTTGAATTATATAGACGACTGGCTGATTCTGGCCCAGTCTCAGGAGCTAGCGCTTTGACGTCGGGATGTCGTCCTAGCCCATCTTCATTCTTTAGGATTGAGACGCAATGTCACAAAGGGCGTTCTCCTTCCTGTTCAGACGACAACATATTTGGGTGTCACATGGAATTCGGTCACAATGCGGGCACAGCTGTCTCCCGCTCGTGTCGAATCCATTCTGAACACCCTGAAGGAAATCAAGCTAGGCCAGAAGGTCACTGTTCATCACTTTCAGAAATCTTTAGGCCTCATGGCAGCTGCGTCCACGGTGATACCTTTGGGCCTTCTGCACATGAGAACATTTCAGCTGTGGCTAAGAGCCAGGGGATTTCATTCAAGGGCCAACCCCCTGAGGCTAATAAGGGTTACGCGCCGGGGGCTTCATACCCTTTCTATGTGGTTCAGACCCCGGTTTCTGACTTTGGGTCCCACTTTAGGTCCGTCTTGTCGTCGCAAGATGCTAACGACAGACGCTTCCCTCACGGGCTGGGGTGCGGTCTTGGATGCCCGTCCAGCACAAGGAAGCTGGAGAGGTCATCTTCTCGGGTGGCACATCAATTGCCTCGAAATGATGGCTCTGTTTCTGGCCCTGAAACACTTCCTCCAGCAGTTGAGAGGCTACCATGTCCTAGTGCGGGTGGACAACACTGCGGTAGTCTCATACATAAATTGCCAGGGTGGACTGTGCTCACGGTGCACTACACAACCTGGGGGTCCAGACACTTGCAGTGCGGCGGCGTTGGTATTCTTGTTCCCATAGCGTTTTCATACAGCATCGAGTGTAGCTTTTGAAAGAGAACAACTTGGGTTACTTGGCTGTAACCCTGTTCCCTGATAAAGCGGGAACGAGATGCTGCGTTCCGATGCCGCACTGCTGGCGTGCCTGGATGTCCTTCAGACAAAATTGACCTGAGGATGTTTCCGGTTCACTCCTATTT
>JAAGKR010001400.1:10709-42191 GCA_011419295.1 Clarias macrocephalus
CTCGAAATGATGGCTCTGTTTCTGGCCCTGAAACACTTCCTCCAGCAGTTGAGAGGCTACCATGTCCTAGTGCGGGTGGACAACACTGCGGTAGTCTCATACATAAATTGCCAGGGTGGACTGTGCTCACGCCGCTTGAACAAGCTAGCGCACCAGGTTCTGCTTTGGGCACAGGACAAGTTCCTGTCCCTCAGGGCGATTTACATTCCAGGCCATATGAATGTAGGAGCAGACTTGCTATCCAGACAAGCTGTAAAACATGGGGAATGGAAACTCCACCCCGAAATAGTCAGTCAAATCTGGGAAAGATTTTACGTAGCAGAGGTGGACCTCTTTGCCTCACAAGACACAGTACAATGCCCCCTTTACTACTCTCTGACTCCTCCAGCTCCCCTGGGTCTGGACGCAATGGCCCACACGTGGCCCAGATTACGCCTTTATGCGTTTCCACCCATAGTTCTGCTCCCAGGAGTCCTGGCGAGGGTCCATCAATAGGGTTTGCGCTTCTTATTGATAGCGCCCCATTAGCCGACCAGAGTGTGGTTCTCGGATCTAATATCTCTCCTCGACGGCTCACCCTGGGTGATTCCAGTGAGGAGGGATCTTCTGTCTCAGGCACAGGGGACAATATTTCATCCTCGAGCTCCGGAACCTTCACATTTGGCCCCTGAGGGGGACCAACTAAGACATAATAGACGTAATTGAAACCATTTTAAATGCCAGGGGTCCCTCCACTAGAAGAACTTATGCCCTCAAATGAAATGTATTTGAAAATTGGTGCACTGCCAGATTGTTGCTGGAGTTTCTGCAAGAAAAGTTGTCCTCGGGCTTATGCCCTAGTACTCTCAGGATGTACGTAGCCGCTATTTCGGCTCTGACCGATGGGGTTTCTGTGGGGATGCACCATTTAGTTGCCTGTTTTATTCGTGGAGCTAAACGGTTGAAGCCGCCCACTAGAGCGACGGTCCCTTCATGGGACTTAGCTATCATACTCAAAGGCCTGGCTGACACCCCTTTCGAACCACTAGAGTCAGCGCCTGTCAGGCTTCTGTCTCATAAGATGTTTTTTCTTATGGCTATTACTTCTTTGAAGAGGATTGGGGATCTGCAGGCTCTGTCAGTCTCCCCATCCTGCCTAGACTTTGCCTCTGGGCTAGTCAAAGCTATTCTGCATCCTCACCCGAACTATCTTCCCAAGGTTGTGCGCACACGCTACACAACCTGGGGGTCCAGACACTTGCAGTGCGGCGGCGTTGGTATTCTTGTTCCCATAGCGTTTTCATACAGCATCGAGTGTAGCTTTTGAAAGAGAACAACTTGGGTTACTTGGCTGTAACCCTGTTCCCTGATAAAGCGGGAACAAGATGCTGCGTTCCGATGCCGCACTGCTGGCGTGCCTGGATGTCCTTCAGACAAAATTGACCTGAGGATGTTTCCGGTTCACTCCTATTTATAACCTGCTGGTGCACCTTATTTGGTGACGTCATGCCTGACAGATGTTATAAGCCGAGGTATTCGGCGGTTTTGACATGCACAGGCTTCACAACCGGAGAACAAAGAGATGTTCCCATAGCGTTTTCACGCAGCATCTCGTTCCTGTTTTATCAGGGAACAGGGTTACAGCCAAGTAACCCGAGATGTTTTTGTTAGTCGACTTGGTTTTCCAGAAGGCACCTCGGTCAGGAGATGCGGGTACTCACCTGAACCGAGGTAGCTCATTATTATTGTTATAAATAGCTGGTTGTTCTGGGAAACTGGGTCGAGCATTTATACTGTCAGTGGGCATGTGGTTTTATTTTACTTATGTTTGTTTATCTGGGCTCTGTTGTGTTCTGTGATTTGTTTAATGTGTAAGTGTATCTTTTGGTTTGTTTAGTTAATTAATGTGTGTACTGTGCTGTGTGTTCCTGTGTGTTTTCTTAGCCTCTAGTATGTCCCCTTAACCTTCAGTGTGTTCCCCTAGCCTCCAGTGTGTTTCCCTAGACTCCAGTGTGCTCCCCTAGCCTCCGGTGTGCTCCCCTAGCCTCCGGTGTGCTCCCCTTAGCCTCCACTGTGCTCCCCTAGCCTCCGGTGTGCTCCCCTTAGCCTCCGGTGTGTCCCTTTCTCACCTCTAGTGTTCTCGTCCAGTCTCTAGCCCTGTCCCGTCCAGTCTCTAGTATCCTGATCCCGTCCAGGCCCAAGCCTTCGTGTCAGTCCCAAGCCTATGTGTCAGTCCTTTAGGGGCTGAAATGCTTTAAATGGTCTGAAATGCTTACCAAGGTCTGAAATGCTTACTGAGGTCTGAAATGCCAAAAGAGACCGTGTGTCTGTCCAGAGCCCATGTCTATATTTTGTTTCTTCCTTTTTTTGTTAATTAAAGACTTTTATGTTTAAAAAAACAACCCCTCTGTGTCTATGCTTGACTTCTCTGCCCACGGCAATAACATCCGCCGAAACTGCCTGTCATACTAGTTCGTGACAGTAGGCTGTTATAATCATCATAATTTTCTTTAATAAATAATGAAAAAAAAATAACACATTACATTTTTACATCTCAGTAGCACCCATGTTGCGCTGTACCACCACCAGCAGAACCTTATGAAATACAAGTGAAACATTAAATGAACTGATAATAACAGTACTTAAATTACAGTAAATTTTTTTATTAAATATAAATTAATTTAAGCAAATATAAGCTTTCTTAAAAATAAGTTTCTTATTTGCATAAAATTTAAGCAAAGTAAATGTTTACACAGTGAGCCTTTAGATTTTATCATGTGTAACACTAGCGTAGCCAGAAAACAGACTCTGGGCGTGGTTCAGAAAAAGTGGGTGTGCCAAAGTTATTGTCAGATTCATGTGCAAAACTATATAATAAAACTACAATATAAAATTATATAAAAATACTATAGAATTACTTTTTTTTATTATTGGTTAAATGTTGACTGAAAAAAACTGTTGCCCTCAAAAATTTAACAGATGAGGACTGTCCATCAATCTGATATACAGTATGCTGGAGAAACCCCCAAGACACTGCTTTGTGTAGTTAACATCAAAGACACAAAAACCTTTAAAACACATATCAACAGCCTCACCCAAAGAGTCTGGAACGCAGAGTACAGGATGCATCACACAGCTGCGATATATAATACTATAAATGTAATATACCAAATACCCAAAATAAAATACATCTGCTTTTTTAACCACTACAGAGACATTACAGCCGGCAGTAGTTTTCAGAAGTTCCTTCCAAAATGAGACTGCTTTGGGTGAGTACATGAGCGCACAGTGCCTGGAGTTTGCCTGGTGCTCAAATCTCCAAAAATGTTGGGGCATTTTTTTAAATAGGTGCTTTCTTTAATAACCGATGGAGGTTTTGTACACACATGCATTCTCGCCTAAACAACTGTTAAAACTACATTTTGTGACACAATAACAGTAATATTTTGAACATTATCAGGCTGCCGTTTGGAGAAACCAGAGAATAAAAAATAAACCAGTTGTTGGGTCAAGATAAGCCAACCAAATGTTCATTTGTAAATGACTCTCATTTGACCCAGCATGAGCAATTTTTGAGTTATTCTAATGTTCTATTCTGAAAGTTTATTTTTCCATTTATTTCAATATTTAATGTTTGATGTCTCTAAATGTATTTTTTTATAACAATAATAACAATAGACAGATACAAACATATAGATAGGCTATATATGTCAGAGTTACTTGGAGAACGCAGGTGCAGTTAAGACTTGGAGAACGCAGGTGCAGTTAAGATATTTATTATCTTAGAGCAAGTCAGTAAGAATAATCCAAAATCGATAGTCTTTAAAACAGGCAAGGGTCAGGTGATGTGCGTCGTTCATAAACGGGATCAGGCAAAACTCGGAAACGAAAAAACAAACGGGGTCAATATCAAAAAACAGGTATACACAAACGGCTTGGTAACTACTCTGGAGCTAATCACAGGGCGCGTATACTTCACAACCACCGGAAGTGTGCAAGTCTCTTTTATTAGTTCAGTAATTAGATTCAGGTGTTAGTATTCAGGTGAACCGTGGCATCGGTGTCAGACGTTATAGTTCTTAGTAGTTCTGACAATATAACAGTTCATTATTTGTACAAATAAAATTGTCAGCTAGTGAACTTGATCGCCTGTCTAAAAAACCATTGTTTAACTGCTTTTTTATTATTTTTTTACTCATTATTGTGCAGTAAATATCTATAGCTCTGGTTCAAATTTTTCATGTTTATTATATAAAGTACTCAGATGTGGAAATTACCATCACGGTAGTATATCTTCGATACAACATATCGTTATGACTTTTTTATGACTTAAGCTCTAATTATATTTTAAAACTGCGGCGAATGAAAATGTCAGTTTGCCCCACCTGGTATTCATTTCACAAATGACACGAAATGAGACTGATTTATTTTGCCAGCTGTCATTTTTTCATGGTGGTAAGCACGGCAAATATATATTAAAAATAGGCAAATAGGCATTCCTGTTGACTATCTACTGTATAGTATATAAAATAATATATACTGTATTTTTTTTTGCATATTTGTCACACTTAAATTATTTAGATCACAAAGCAAATACTTTTTCACAGCATTTTATATATTCTTATTCAAGTTATTATTATTATTATTATTATTATTATTATTATTATTATTATTATTTAATTCCATATAAATATAATATTTTCTTTAGATTGTGACATGATGTGAGATCCTTTAGTGTGCATGACTTTTGACGATTCTATTTAAGTGATTCGTTGATTCAACTGGTCTGGCAGTAATCAGACCTGGGTGTGGCAGGTGAAATTTAGCACAGGTTTTAAAAGATGTCACTTATCAAAGTTCATTCATGATTTAGAAAGAGGGCAAATAATTTTCTCATAGGTCCGGAAGGATTTGGACAGCTTTTTTCCTTAATAAATGAGATTATCATTTAAAAACTGCATTTACTTGGGTGATATTTATGTAATATTAATATATATTATACTATTATACTATACTATTACATATAAAATGCCAGATATGTTCATTCATTCATCTTCTATACTGCTTATCCTATGTACAGGGTCATAGGAGGCCTGGAGCCTATACCGGGAGACTAACTCCGTGGTGGCCCATATGGGGAATCTTTTTTGTGTTTTTCTGGTATTGTGTAACGTGCATGAAAAAGATGTATGCTAATACCCCTAAGGATTTGTTATATAACCTAGAATATGATTCAGAATTTTATTCCTCAAAGTTGTTTATTGCGCTTGCTTTTAATGACAGCTTTGCACATTCATGGAATTCTCTCTGTTAGCCTCACAAGGTACGCACCTGGAATGGTTTTCCAATGATCTTGAGTTCTTGAGTACTTGTTGGCTGGTTTTCCTTCATTCTTTGGTCCAACTCATCCCAAACCATCTAAGCTGCATTTAAATCAGATGATGCAACACTCAATTAATCTCCTTTTTGGGAAAATATCTCTTACATAACCTAAATATGATGTTTATAAAACAAATGATGGTCCCACAAAGCACAAACCAGATGGAATGGCATATCACTGCAAAATGCTGTAGTAGCCATGCTGGTTAAGTATGAACTAAAGTCACCAACAATTTTACCAGTAAAGCCCTGTACACACCATCAAACCTCTTCCTTTATGCTTCACAGTGGTTACCACCTAGGAACCCTTTCTTCATCTAACAAGGACATGTCAGCCAAAAATCTCAAATTTGGACTCATCAGACCATTTTTACTTATCAGATTTCCATTCTTTGTGTTTCTTGGCCAAAGCTAGTCTCTTTTGCTTGTTGTTTTTCCAAAGTAATGGTCCTGCAATGTGATCATGAAGGCCTGACGCATACAGTTTTTTTTGAATAGTGGATGATAAAATATGTGGGCACTTGACTCCAAGGAGCATTTAGAATAAAATGCAAATGAAAGAAACCAGTGTGTAACTGCTCATTGGAAATAAATTGTGACACTGAGCAGATGTGCAGTTTAACAGATGTTCTGATGTCAGGATCAAAGTGTTAATTAGTATTCCACAATTTTTTATATAAAAAAAAAATTATGTGAAGATCAAAGAACTTGCCAAATAAGATTATGGGTTGAATGAAAACTGCTGGGTTTCTGATAACAAATATCAAAAAGAAAACCCTACACTGGCATGTTAAATAATCAGCTTTATTATAATAATATTTATATAATATTTTGTAACGATTACTTAATATGCCATAAAATTGCATTAAAAACTTATGACAGAGGAGTCAATTTCTCTAAAAGCTAAATGTAGTGCCGTTCATTATTATTGGCACCCCTGGTTAAGATGTGTTCTTAGGCTCATAATAATTAATTGTTTTATTTCAGAAGCATACTCTCATAACTCAAAATTGTAGAAAAGAAATCTAACCTTTAACTCAAGTGAATAATAAGAAAAAATGCAAAAACAAAAGCTATTACAAAAAAAAATTGTGTTTTGTTATAAAATCACCTGGACACAATTATTGGCACCCCTAACAATTTGATTAAGTATATGTAATTGGAGCATTTTTATAATTTTTACTGTAGTTTATCAATTTGATCAGAGTAACAAATTTACCCTGAAACCTTTAATTAACAATTCATGACTTCCTGTTTGCCTGTGGTATAAATATGACACGACACAGAGGCCTAATTCTCTTATCCACTCTTCAACATGGGAAAGACAAGAGAACACCCTATTCAGGTAATTCAGATGCATGTCAACCTCCATAAGTCAGGCAATGGCTACAAGAAAATAGCCACTCACCTTAGCTTGCCCATATCTACAGTCAGAGGAATCATTAAGAAGTTTAAAACAACTGGAAAAGTGACAAACAAGACTGGACGAGGACCCCTGTTTATCTTGGCAGCACGCACAGTGAGGAGGATGGTAAAAAAAGAGAAGTAAAAAAAAATCTCCAAACCTCACTGTTAGAGAACTGAATCGAAAACAGGCATCTTGGGTTCACAAAGTCTCCATAACAACTATCAGATGCTATCTACATGCCAACAAGCTTTTTGGGAGGCATGAAAGAAAAAAGCATTTCACCTACAATCACAAACATAAATGTCTGGAGTTTACTGAAACTTCAACCAGGACTGTGTGCTGTGTCAGATCTAAGTTTTGGCAACAAACACTGTCTGGGTCTGGCATGAAACAAAAGATGAGGATGTGGAAAAACATACTCATCAGTACCCCATGCCCATTGTAAATTATAATGGAAGATCTGTGATGCTGTGGGCTTGTTTCTCTTCAAAAGGCACTGGGAACCTTGTTAGGGTGCACGGAATCATGAACTCTCTGAAATGCCCTGTATCAGAAAGCTAAAGGTGTGTCATCTTTGCATCTTTCAGCAGGATAATGACCCAAAATGTGTGGTGAAATCTACACAAAAATGGTTCAGTAGACACAAAAATCAAGCTCCTCTCATGGCCATCTCAGTCCCCAGAACTCAACCCAATTGAAACCCTGGTTCTGCCTGGATTCGTATGGTGGCTGGGGATGGTTTCCATTAAGACTGTCCTATCATCGATTGATGCTCTGGGGACCTGTGACTTCAGTTGTTCGATAGCTCAGGACTGGAATCTCCTACAGTCTACCTGAACCTCCAGGAACAAACTGGACTCCTTTTAATTTTAATTAACCTTTAAAATACTTAAAATAAAAATTTTAATTTTAACAGTACTGGAACATCTCCTGTTACACTGAACTTCCAGTACACATTATTATGCTGATCAATCCCTGCTATCCGTTATCACCCAGATGAGGATGGGTTCCATGTTGAGTCTGGTTCCTCTCAAGGTTTCTTCCTATTACCATCTCAGGGAGTTTTTCCTTGCCACCGTCGCCCTCGGCTTGCTCATCAGGGACAATCTTATCATTTTGATTCATACACATTGCATATAAACTTACTTCTTTTTATTGTGTAAAGCTGCTTTGCGACAATGTCAATTGTTAAAAGCCCTATATAAATAAAATTGCCTTGACTTGACTTGGTTCATCAATCTTGTCCTTCAAACAAATCTTGTGACATGTTATAGAAGGAGATTAAGTGCTGTCTTGGAGTTGTACAAAGTAGTAACATCAAGGGTCAGGTTTTTCCACTGAATAATTGTACTTTAATTAAGGGTTGGATTTTTCTCTCCTTTTGCATTGTGGTTCTATATTGTTTAAACAAAAAATATATTTATTAGAAGCCTAAGAACACATCTTAAACAGGGGTGCCAATGTTAATCACCAGGATTGGGATTCATACTCATTCTAAAATTCTAAAAGGAAGAAAAAGTTAGCTAAAATGTGTTACAGAGAATAGCAAAGCCATACATTTAAGTAGCTAACTGCAGAAAATTATCCAACAGAAAGCCACACCGGACCATCTGATCTGCATACAACTTGGCACAGTTTTTATACCATATGTCTTTCCTGACTCAACCTTCCCATTTTATCTGGACTTGAGTCCGGTGTTGCATCCAGTGGCTGGGGTTTGGGCATTGGCTGGGAATTGAACCCCTAGGGCTTCTAATTGTGAAAGTGAGGGTGTAACCATGGACTACTTGTGAACAGGAAAAGGAGACATGAAGAATAAGGAATAATTGAATGAATGCCTACACCAACTTCCTACTGTATATCTCTATATATTTATATGGCTATATTTTACTATTTCTGTCTACCTGTTTATTCATCTGTCTGGCTGAATGCATCTTGATCTACCTGCCAGTCTTTGTTTATCTGCCTTTCTGCATGTCTCACTGTCTGTTTGTCACTGTGTGTGTGTATGTGTGTGTGTGTGTGTGTGTGTGTGTGTGTGTGTGTGTGTGTGTGTGTGTGTGTGTGTGAGTGAGTGTATGTGTGTGTGTTAATTTCTGGGTCTTGTTTTCCTACTCAATTGTTTCACTGATGATTTCACTATAAACAATTCAGATTTGTTTGTGGTTTATGCCAATTTTACCTTTATTTATTTACTATATCATCCAACAATTAAAATAAATTAGATAGCTCTTTGATGTTACAGTCTAATAATATTACGTCATCTAGAGTGCTAGAGGTTTTTTTTTTTTTTTTTTTATCACTGTGCTAGTCACACACTTAAACACAGTCTTGATACACTTGCATCAGAAATTCGTACTTGCAGTTTGTACAGAATACTTAGAGAGAGATATTAAAATTCAAACACATCTTGTCATGATTTGTTCTTCACACTGGGAGAGACAAAAGCAAATGGAAAATGTGGTAATTCAGCTGCTCTTCCCTGGGATGGCAGCCATGTTGGCATGTCTTTGAGTGACAGTGGCCTTTTTCCACTCTAATTACAACTATTATGTGCTGCTGCGGAACAGGTGCTCTTGTGGTAAACACAATTATCCATGATTCAGCGTTTCATGTCCTGCTTGTAATACAGTGTACTGAATTCTGAAGGACTGTGGCGGTTATTTACACATTAAAATCAGGACAAAGCTCTTATCACTCAGATTCCAAGTGAAGCTCATTAATATGTTATGCATAATCAACCTTTTACTTTTTTTTACACTAAGCTACACAGCAGTATAAATTTGAATTATATGTCATGTAATGCATTTCATGTCCATCAATGAAGCCAGGGGAAACCTTCTCCTGTTCTTTTTCACATCTTTAGCTGTTCTATTTGGGTGAGTCCAGATACAATATCTGTTCTTGGTTGGAATTAAAGGAATCCATCAGTTGGAATCATTTTGTTTAAAAGTTTAGATGTATTGTGCCTTCTGAGATGCTTTTCTGGTCACCATAGGTTGTAAAGGGATCAGCCCATCTGGCTTCATCAACCATGGCCCTGGTTAAAGTCATTGAGATGTTGCACTGTAAGAGGAGGATTTCTCATACATGTTTTTTTTTTTTTTTTTTTTTTTTTACTATAGATACAATAATTTTTCAGAAAACTTAAATTTTCTGTCATTTTAAAGGAATTTCTGATGAAATTATAAAGAGTATCTGGGATGAATCCTATGATAGCTTTTGATCAAGTAATGAGATCACAAGAGCAAATCTTTTGACCGCCACTGCAGTACCATTTCCAGTCTGTGACAGTAAGAAGGCTTTATTGGTATTTTTCACATAATGCTCTGGTTTCCAGCAGAGATAATGGTGGGCTTGGCAAATGTATGAGTGCGCTCTGTCCATGCTGTTGATCAGATTAATGGGCCATGCAATGGAACAAACAGAGATGATGTGCACTTCAGTAGAAACACCATTCTTTCCACCTTTTTTATTACATTTATATAATTTAATAATATATATATATATATATATATATATATTATATAATTATATATATAAATATATATAATTTATTTATTTTTTAATCATACATGAAATAAATTAAAAATCTGTTATATTTACAGACAATTACTTTTTTTTAAGTCAGATAAACAAGTTTATTTAAAGTATAATTCAGATAATTTGTGTTTCCATCCTAAACACTAATTAACTGTTCAGAATTACTTAATTTCCAATGCTTATAAGTCCAACAAACAAAATGGGAAACTCAGTATTTAAGTTTTGTTAGCAACATGCTAGACAGATGACCCAGGTAAGATATAGTGTTTTTTTTTTTTTTTTTTAGATGTGCCTATGTTCTGATTAATTTAAAGCTAACATTTGTCTATTAAGAATAACAGTATAACATTTATTAACATTAATTTACTTTAAATGTGTAGCCATGTTGATTTGATGTCATGCCATAAAAGAAGGTAAACTCTGAATTGGGAATAATGAATTAACTTCTGCTGTGGTGGCCTTTTACAGTATATCATGAAAGTACTATCCCTAAACAGCTTAGAAAGTAAGATATTTGTGCATCGGTTGAGGGAATTATTCCTCATTTGCTGCTACACAATTCTACATGTTCATATGTTTTCAAGGTAAATTAATTAAACAAACAAACAAAAATCAAATGTCTTTCTTGTTTTTTTTCACTAAACTGAAAAAGTGCAGGACCATGCCATTAAAACTGAATACGGTTTCAAACAGAACCCTGATTCTGAGTACCATTGCATCCCTTGTGGACACTATGCATAATGTGTAATGTGTAAATCACTTTATGCTCTTTAGTTCTTATATTGACATACCCATAACTCTGGAACAGGGTAAGTCTATATTCATTAGACCACAAGAGCTTTTTTCCGTGGTTCCAAACTCCAAAAGGGGAAATTCTTTTCTGATTAGCCTCACTAACAAGTAGTTTTCTTATGGTCACACAAATGATATTCATATGTGTTTTTGTCACATTATGCATGCGGAAACACTCTTAATTTCAGTATTAAGCATAGCTGTGATTTCTATTATTGATTTTTGTGATGCATCACCACCAACAGGTAAAGTGACCAGCTTTTACTATTATAATCTATATCAGTATAAGAGGTGTTACAGCCTGCCGAGGCTTTGGGCTTTGTAAAAACCTATTTATTCCCTGGAAGTCTGCCAAGGGGAAAACCAGCATTTCTGCTCTGTTATTCTTTCCCTCTCTTTTTCCTCTCTCTGGCAGTTTGTGATATCACACTAAGGTTACATACACTTTCATCCTGTCTTTCTCTGGTAGAAACCTTTTTTTTTTCATGAGAGAAACCCAGAAGAAAAATACCAAAATAGTGTATGCTCACCACCCACTTTAGTAGGAAGCCAGGTACACCTGCTAATTTATAAAGTTATCTAATAAGCCATTCACATGGCAGCATAATGCAAAACAATTATGCAGAAATAGATCAAGACCATTTGATTATTTGTGATCTGCTTTGTGATTGGCTGAGCAGATAACTGCATGCATGTACTGTACATCTACATGTACAGGTATTCCTCACTAGTGAGTGAAGGTGGGTAACCCTGTGGGTGGTCTTGCTCCATATGTGCTTCTTCACACAATATTTGTAAGACTATGTGTTCCACCATTGAAACCACATACAGTAAACACTTTCTAAAACATACATGAAACACCTTTCATCTCATGTCTAAGATCATGCCTTAATTTTAAGTTGACAGGCAGAGTGGGGAAACTGCTACAGCTAAAAGACTTCCTTAAACTATTCCCTGATCTTGAGATGTAGTCAGTTCACTAAATGACACTAAATTGTAAATGCCTGTCATTCACTATGTATTTGTATGTATACATATACTCGTTGTGTACAGATATATCACTTAGTCAGCTTTGCTTACTTATAGTCTAAAAATATATTTATGTAAATATTTTACTACACAAATGTCCATATTCTATATCCAGATTGTATAGTGTACATTTTATACTGTTAGTATTCTATTTTTTCTATTTTATTTCACTTTATTTTGTTGGTTCTTAATCTTTAACTTTGTACTGTCCACTTGCTGCCGTGGCAAAACAAATTTCCCACTTGGGGCTAATAAAGGTTTATCTTATCTTATAATGAAGGTTTATCTTATCTTATCTTATCTAAATAACTGAACCTCTTTTTATACTGATGCTGATTTTCTTTCCTTATCAGTACCTAAATTATTCAAAACAGCAGTTGTCAAACATTTTTTTAAATGACCCCTTCCTACATAGGAATAACATTACATTTATCAATCAGGATTTAGAACATATAATAGCACAGAGATTGTGCTTGTTAAGGTGGTAAGCAACGTACTAAAGGCCTCTGAATGTCCCTTTTATTGTTGAGATCTTATCTGATTGATCAAGTTTGTAGATAAATAGATATAGATGGGCATGAGCCACAAACTGTTATGCTCCTCGGCCACTCGGTAGGCTCCCTAAGTCTTCCCCCTTTTGCAGGTGAGAGCTGGGACGGGCCGGTCTTGGCTTGTGTCAGCGGGAGAGGTCGTCATCAGGGGAGTGTGCAGGAGGGCTACATCCGCATGCTCCAGTCTGCCACTTTGTCCAACGCCACCTTTCTCCAGCCATGTGCCCACATGCCAACTGGGCACTGCCACCAGACCCGCACATGTTCACCTTAACTCCTTTCCTTCCCTTTTTTCCCTTCCTCCCTCCTTTAGACACTTTCCTTCCCCATAAGTCCTAAAGAAATTACCATTTTTCCCATAAGACCTCGCGTTGTGGCCGTGTGCCTATGGTGCCCCACGTGCAAAAAGGGTCGAACCTGTTACACTGGTGGAGAATGTGGATCTAGGGTCGTGTCCATGAGGCTGAGGTATTACTCACGGATGGCCAGTGAACCGCCCCTTTGATCTTTGCAATGAGATCAGCAAGGGAAAGAACTGCTCAAGCTCCCGCGGCGCGTCCACTCTCATGTAGAGCCCACCTTCACATTCCCACCACGAAAGAGGAAAAGGCCACAGAGAGGACTGTGTTAAGGCCCCTGATCCCAGTCAGAAAAGCCGCCCAGTTGACATCCATCTGTGGCCACGCCCAGACGGAGTTGGAATATATATACACTCTAGGTTAGTCAATGTACAGCTTGTATAATAGTATAGATTTACAGTCCTCTGAAAATAACTAAACATACAGCCATTATAGTCAAAATAGCTGCCAACAAAAGTTAGTGTACCCTAAGTAATAACAGCTGTACATGATGAATGTCCTATTCATCATGTTCATGTGCTTGTCAGTATCTCTTCAGACTTGAACCCTATTGAGCACCTGTGTTCACCTCTCCTCAACGGAAAGGTGGCAAAGCACCATGAGTCTAGCATCCAGCAGCTTCAGGACATCATTATGGAGGAGTGGAAGAGGATCCATGCAACAACATGTGCAGCTCTGATGAATTCCATTCCCAGGAGGATTAAGGCTGTACTAGAGAACAAAGGTTCTCACACAAAATATTTTGGACACAGTTTTGACATGTTCACTTAATGTGTATTATTTTTTGTTGGCAGTTATTTAGACAATAAAGTCTGCATGTTGAGTTATTGTCAGAGGACAGTGAATCTGTACTGCTATACACACTGCTGCACATTGACTACCCTAAAGTATATCCAATTTTCATTTCTATAATATTGCCTCTTATAATAAGGTGGTTGTTGAATTATGAAGGGTGTACTTATTTTTGTGAGATACTGTATACAGTGGAACCTCGGTTCCTAAGTCCTGTTCGTAACCTGATTTGGTCATAGACTGATCCAGTTTTTTCCATAGGAATGCATATACATAGAATTAATTCATTCTCTGTCATTTATATTTAACCTTTTAATTTATTTTGTTTATATCACAAAATATGAAACTAAGTATGAAAAAGCCTTAATTAAACAAAAATAATAAAGCACTAAATATAAAAACAAATACAGTGAAACCTTGGATTACGAGCATAATTCGTTCAGGAAGTGGGCTCATATTCCAAAACACTCGTAAACCAAATCATAATTTTCCATAAGAAATAATGAAAACTCTAATTATTCGTTCCACAGCCCCAAAAAATAAATATATGAAAATAAAACAAATTAATCTGCACTTTACCTTTTAAAAAAAGTACAAATAAATCCTGTCAGATAAGTGTTTCCGTTGGTGCGCGCAGTGTGTGTGTGTGTGTGTGTGTGTGTGTGTGTGTGTGTGTGTGGACTTAGCCCCTTCCTTCGCCTCGTTTTACACAGTAACACTCCTCGTCCCTCTTCCCCCCTTCCCTTTTTAAATTTGTCACAACAAACATACACACACTCACACACAACGGAAACACCAATTTAACATGAAAAAAAAGAAATCTCTCTGAGACTGGCATGAGCGTATATTAATGGACTCACTTTTTAAGTTTCACAACAAACGCATAAACACAGCGGAAACACTGTTTTAACGGAAAAAAAGCGAGTCTGGCATGAGCGCATACTAACAGAATCAATTAAGTTTCACAACAAATGGACACACACAAACACGGAAACACAGTTTTAACATCGAAAAAAGAAATCTCTCTGACCGGGTGTGAGCGCATACTAAGGGAATCACTGCTGTAAAGTAAAAAAAAAAAAAAAATGAACGAGCACCTTACCTTTGAAAAGAATCACAAACTGACCAAACTGGGCATACATGAGATGAGATCTCCAACCAGAAGCTTGACACCAGGACAAGTCAGACAGCTCCAGGGGGAAGAGGGGGTCTGGATCACTGGCAGCTCAGGAGCGTGTATAGCTTGACAGAGAGACAGGTAGAGGGAAAGAGACAGAGCGAGAGAGAGAGGAGAAGAGAAAGAAGAGGAGAGAGCATAAGAGAAGGAGAGATGGCAGTTAGGTATGGTCACAATCAAACAATGTATAATGTGAATGTATCTTTAGTGCAGAGTGCAAACAGGGACTCCAGCAGGACTAACTATGACAGCATAACTAAAAGGGAGAGCCAGAAGGAAATACAGACATGAGGGCTCCCTGAGATGTAAAGCAACCAATCACCTCAACGTCAACAAACCTGAGTGATCAATGAGAGTGGGGAAGACAGCATCTAAACATACCAGTTCACCATAATACTCTATGTCCATGAGTCCCCCAGATCTGCTCCTTTATCTAAGGCAAATTTATTTTCAAAAATGCTTGGCTAAATAAATAGATTTTTAGCCTAGACTTAAACACTGAGACTGTGTCTGAGTCCAGAACATTACCTGGAAAACTATTCCATAACTTTGGGGCTTTGTAAGAAAAAGCTCTGCCCCCTGGTGTAGTTTTCATAATACGTGGTACTGACAAGCAGCCTGCATCCTTTGATCGAAGTAGGCGTGGCAGATTGTAAGACACTAGCAGTTCACTCAGATACTGTGGCACAAGACCATTTAATGCTTTATACATAAATAGTAGTATTTTAAAATCAATGAGATTTTTCACATGGACCCAATGCAGTGTAGATAATATAGGGGTGATGTGCTCTTATCTTCTGGTTCTAGTGAGGACTCTCGCTGCTGCATTTTGTACTAACTGAAGCTTGTTTATGCACCTAGTTGAACAACCAAACAGTTGTCATGCGCACTCCTAACGCGGCCGGCACGAGGACCCGGAAGTAAGACGGTCGCGATTCAGGAAGCATAAAAGGAGACAAGATGGCGCATTACATTGCTCAGTCATTGAGTTGCCCATGCTATCGTCGACGCTCTGTTCGCCTAATCGTGAGTACTCACTTTCTTGGGTTTCGCTTTCGATTGAGTGTGTGTTATTAGAACGCGGGTTTATTTGTGTAAGCTCTTGCTCTCGTTCCGAGAGAGTTCTAAGAATAAACAGTGTGGTTATCCTGCCTACTCGCGCTACTTCCGCGTTTGGGTTTACTAGTCTTCTGGTCCGTCTCCGTGTGTTTGTGACAACAGTAAGGCGTTACAATAGTCCAACCTAGAGGTGATAAAAGCATGAAGTAGTTTTTCTGCATCGTTTAGTAACAGTATATTTCTTATCTTGGCAATATTTCCGAGGTGAAAGGATGCTATCCTGGTAATAATATCTACATGAGCTTCAAATGAAAGGCTGAAATCTATAATCACACAAGGTCTTTCACTGTTGCACTTGATGGAACAGCAAGGCCATTTAAAGTTACAGTGTGATCAGAAACTTACTTCTAGCTGCTTGTGGTCCTATGACTAGAACTTCTGTCTTACCAGGATTAAGCAGCAGGAAGTTAATTAACATCCAATCTCTTATGTCCTGCACACATTGCTTAGCTTTAGTAGGCTGTTTTTGCTTAGATATATAACTGTGTGTCATCAACATAACAATAAAAAACTAATACCTTGCTTACAAGTTATGTTGCCCAGAGGAAGCATGTAAAAAGAAAAAAAGAGTGGGCCTAAAACTGAACCCTGGGGAACACTAAACTCCACTTGAACATGCAGAGTGGTCACCATTTAAATCTACAAACTGATAACAATCAGTCAAATAGGATCTGAGCCACGAGAAGGCCATTCCCTTAATTCCTACTACATTTTCTAATCTGTGAAGGAGAATACTATGATAAATAGTGTCAAAAGTTGCACTGAGGTCGAGTAACACAATTATAGTGACGCAACCCTGATCGGAGGCCATTAGGAGGTCATTTACTACTTTAACAAGTGTTGTCTCTGTGCTGTAATGAGGCCTAAATCCTGACTGATACAATTAGTTTATGCCATGGAGGCATACAATGATCTAGCATTACAGAGCTTTTTTTTTTATAGTTCAGGATGCTCTCCTTCCATGCTATTTGGAATACTAACAGTTTAGTTTGACGCCATTTACATTCTAATTTTCGAGCGATTTGTTTTAAAGTGCATTTGTGGTCATTATACCAGGGAGCGAGTTTCTTATCTCTAATCAATTTACTTTTAGCTGGAGCTACATTATCTAAGGTATAACGAAATGCTGACTCTAAATGTTCAGTCGCCTGATCAAGTTCTGTGGAGTATTGATTATAATCAATATAATATTGATTGATAGATTATTGATAAAGCTCTGTGTGGAATTTGATGTGAATGTATGTTTAATATGGTGGTTTATTGCTTACATTTAATATGGTGGTTTATTGCTTACATTATTCCTATAACACAATTTAATTCAGCTAAGACAGTGGTCTAAAATAGCTTCACATGGTGGAATTGTGATTATATTTCTTATACTTAATCCGAAGAATAATATTATATCTAAACTGTGACCTGCTTCATGAGTGCGTCCTACTACACATTGATTTACTCCTACTGAGTCCAGTATGGACATAAATGCTATCCTCAGGGGGTCTTCTGGATTCTCAAAATTAATATTAAAGTCTCCAGCAATTAACACTTTTGAGAGGAAATCTGCAAATTAATGAACTAAAATGTATGAATTGAATGAATTAAATTAATAAAATGAAATGTAATTTATTAAATTCTAACCTAATTTATTAAAATGCACCTGTGTGTGTATATACTGTATTTCACAAATGTGAGTACACGCTAAGAAAAGTGAGTACACCCCTCACATTTCAGCAACCACTTTATTATATGTTCTCAAGCCACAATACTATGGAAATGAAAATTGGATATACTTTAGAGTAGTCAATGTGCAACTTGTATAGCATTAAATATTTACTAACCACTAACCATAACTCAACATGCAGACTTGAAATTAAGGCACTCCTAAGTGAACATGCCAAAACTGTGTCCAAAGTGTAAATATCTTGTGTGAGGACCATTGTTAACTAGCATGGCCTTAATTCTCCTAGGCATTTAATTCACCAGAGCTGCACATGTTGCCGCTAGGACCCTCTTCCACTCCTCCATAATGATATCCTGGAGCTACCTTCCACTTGAGGATGCCCCACAGGAGCTCAGTAGGGTTTAGGTCTGGAACCATACCTGCGACATATTTGGCCAAATGTTGGTTCAGTAAATAATGTCAAGGTTAAAAATTGGAAATTAAACTATACTGCTTCAGGTTTGTGCAGCAGGCTGTCACAATAAAGCCATCACATCGGGAGCTCATATGAGGGTTGGTTACCAATCTAGTACATAAATAACATAGAACTCTATATCTAACTCAGTGAATGTTTTCTAAATGATAACTGTTAAATTAATTGTGCTTTGTGCACAACTGTCAAACAGGTCACTAGTTTAAATGTTGGCTATGTTGTGTGCCTTTGCTGTTCTTAAAGGAAACATCTCAACCCACTTGCTGCAGTAGTCCACGACCACCAGCAGATGTTCGTTGAGCCAGGATGAACGTGGAAAAGGACCTGTTAGAGCCATAAAGTACATTTTAAATAAATCTCTATAGTATTTAACTTCATTATTACATAGATGTAAATGTAACCTTTTGCATATTTGTGACAATTGGCTTATGTAAAGGTCATAGGTCAATTCCATATGTTTACGGTAGCAACCGCTTAGTGTTTGATTTATTAGAATAAGGAAGGACTCGTGAAACCATGTTTAATTTGAAGCTTGAAAAGGTGTAAATAGTTCTTAAGTTTAATTTGCTGAGTGTCTTGTATCCAGTCAAACGAAGACTAAACTGGCACACTACAAGTTTTTTCTTTTACGCGTCAAATCCTTTGTGCCAGTCCTTATGGAAATGGCGAGGAACAGGTAAACATAGATTGCCATTATAGGACCCATGAGATCTACCCCCAACATAAAACCAGGTTCCATTACAGGTGTGATTTGTAGTAATCCCACCAGCTTACTAATGCGAGGTTTGTATTTTTGACAAGTAACAGTTTTTACAATACTCCCAGACGTCTCTGTGCACCTCTGGCCAGTAGACGACCTCCAGCAGCCTCCGCAGGGTCTTCATCCGCCCAGATGACCGCTGACAGGGTTGTCGTGGGCGTACTGTAGATATTGAGGTCGCAGAGACGTTGGGATGACCAGCTGGAGGAGACTACACCCTTCTTGTTTGGGGATCTGACGATAGAGAAATTGGATTATTATACAGTAATGTATTTTTTAACATCAGGATCTAACCTTGCCTCTTTCCACAGTGTGCGGAGCGCCTCATCCGCCTTCTGGGCCTTCTCCAGCTCCTCCCAGTCGCAGGGCAGACCCCACTGCAGATCATTGCCTCAATGCACTGCTAGATGGGCATTCGTAGTCTCTTCCTCTCAGCGCCGTGATAGGGAATCAGGAATGGTGTTGCATTGCCCCTTACGGTACTGAACTACGAACTCAAATGCTTGTAGCCTAAGTACCCATCGAGTTAGGCGTGAGGAGGGGTTTGGCTGGTTAAAAACCCAAGTCAAAGCAGCATGGTCTGTGATGACAGTGAATGCTTTACCCTCTAGGTATTGACGCTATTTATCCACCGCCCACACTATGGCCAGACATTCTTTCTCTGACGCCAAATACCAGCTTTCCGCATCATGTAGCAGCCGGGAGGCGTAGGCAATCACGTGTTCCCCATCTTCGTGATCTTGGGTGAGTACTGCACCCAGGCTGATGTTGCTGGCATCTGTCTGCACCTTGAAGGGGCGGCGGTGTGTCTTGCAGAGCCGCTCTCAGATCTTCAAAGGCTGACTGGCATTCGGGGGTCCATACCCACTTGGCTCCTTTCTTCTTCAGAGCGTGTAAAGGAGCAGCACGCTCTGAGAAGTGGGGAATGAACCGATGGTACCAACCAGCCAAACCTAGGAAGCGCAGTAGCTCCTTCAGGTTGCGGGGAATGGGGTAAGTTTGTATCACTGCCACCTTGGCTTGTTCGGTTTTTATGCCTTCAGCCGATATAATGTGTCCCAGAAAGGAGAGAGATGTCTGACATAGGTTGCATTTTTTTCAGGTTGACTGTGAGACCAGCAGCTTCAAGGTGTGCAAATATGTGTTGGAGATGAATGAGGCGAGAAGTGGTATCTTTAGAATAAACAACAATGTCGTTGATGTAAACAAAGCAGTATTTCCCTATGGCTTCTGCAAAAACTGAAGTCAAAGTTGCTCCTGCATTTTTCAGGCCGAAGGGGAGACAGAGGAACTTGTACTGTTTTTGGTAACGAATGCTGTTTTGGAGATGCTGTCAGGATGCATCGCCACCTGCCAATAGCCACTACGCAGGTCTAATGAGCTGAACATGGTAGCCCCGTAGAGTGCCTCCAAGATTTCGTGGACCTGGGGCATAGGGAAACCATCCAGTGGTGTTTTGCTGTTGAGGGCTCTAAATTCCACACAAAAACGGGTCCCACTATCCCTTTTGCCCACCAGCACGGCCGGGGCGGCCCACGGCGAGGTGGATGGTCTAATGATACTGGCTTCCAGCAGCATGGCGACCTCTTCCTCCACAATTTGCTGTTTATGGACCGGGACAGGCTACGCCTTGTTTTCTGATGGGTCTTTCGTCTGTGATGGGTCTATCATAAGTGTTCCATTTGAGCGAATAGGGATGGATCTAGTCGGCCCGCTTCCAAAATCAGCAAAAGGACATGAGTATATATTAGTTGTCGTGGACTACAGTCCCTCTTCGGAAAGCGACATCAAAAAACATAGCAAAGGAGCTGGTATTATTTTTTAGTCGTGTGGGTCTCCTGAAAGAAATTCTAACCGATCAGGGCACTCCATTCATGTCACGACTGATGGCTGACGTCTGCTGCTGCAGATCAAACAGCTACGTACTTCCGTACACCACCCACAGACGGATGGCCTGGTCGAAAGGTTCAACCAAACACTTAAAAAGATGCTACGGCGAGTGATTGATGTGGGAGGACGAAACTGGGACCAGCTACTCCCGTACGTCCTCTTCGCCATTCGTGAAACACCACAAGCGTCCACCGGGTTCACGCCATTCGAATTACTATTCGGAAGGAGACCACGCGGGCTATTAGACATCGCAAAGAAAGCCTGGAAGCAGCAGCCTTCCTCGTTACGTTCAGTGGTGGAATATGTAAGAGATCTCCAGGAAAAAATTTAAAAAGTGATGCCGATAGTAAAGGAACACATGGAAAAAGCACAAGCAGAGCAGCGAAGAGGGTATGACCGGCCAGCACAACCCAGGGAATTCTGCCCCGGAGATCGCGTGCTGCTGCTCCTCCCAAGTGCCAGCTGTAAATTCCTCGCCCGCTGGCAGGGGCCTTATACAATCGCCGAGCGCGTCGGGCCCGTGAACTACCGTCTGCAGCAGCCGGGTAAGAGAAAGTGCACTGGGCTATACCATATAAATATGCTTAAAAGGTGGATTGAACCGTTACCACGCATTTCAGCTCTCGCCGCTCTCTCCCCCTCTGCTCTAGCTCGTGAGACAGTGCAACGTGGACAGGAGCTAACGGGGGCGCAACACCAAGATCTGAACGAGCTGCTGGACCAGTTCCAAGACGTGTTCTCCACCGACCTGGGGCTCACACATCTGGTGCGACACGATATCAAAACCCCTCCTGGAGCCGTCATTAGGCAAAGACCGTACTGAGCCCCAGAGGCCTGTCGCCGTGCCATTGAAGCGGAGGTAAAGAATATGCTTCAGTGTGGCATTATAGAGGAGTCGACTAGTCCCTGGTCTAGCCCCATAGTGACAGTGCCCAAACCTGACGGTTCGATCCATCTTTGTAATGATTTTCAATGTCTCAATCAGATATCAGAATTCGGTGCAACACAGGGCTGGTGCACAACATGGCAATGCTGACGGGCTGTCCAGACAACATGCACTTTTTTCAGGAGCGAGCTCGAAGCTGAGAGGGGGGGGGGTGCTGTGGCGACGTGCCCAGTGCACACAATAAGGAAAAGCTTCCTCACTCACCTAAACAAAGCCACCTCCAAAAAATAAGAGGAAACAATAACTCTAGGAGACCAAAAAAGGGGGCGGGGCACCACCGTTCACCGACGTTGGCGACAGGAAGGACCCACCAGAAGCATTATCCACGGGCTGGGTTTTCTGCTCCTTGTATAACTTGTATACACTACTTGTATACACTACATATATATATATATATGTGTGTGTGTGTGTGTGTGTGTGTGTGTGTGTGTGTGTGTGTGTGTGTGTGTGATGTATATATGTATATGTGTGTGTGTGTGTGTGTGTGTGTGTGTGTGAAATGTATATACACATGTTGGATTTTAAATTCAAATCCAACATTTTAATGGTTAGTGATCGGTGCATGGGCATCAACTCGCACATTCTGTAATATTCCATTGTCATTCATATTGCTGCTGTTTTAGAGCCCTTTACTAAAGCATTCACTAGTTATCAAGTTGATATACAGGTCAATCTGCATTTGAAAATAGTCAGTAAATTATTCAGTGAATTACACTCAAAATATCAACTCCAACTATGAAGTCTGATTTAATTTGCTGGGGAAATAAAATTTAGGCAGAGACGTCCATTCTGTCTTGTTAATTCATCTAAAAAAACCCTACAGTATTAGCCAACAGTGCACCCAGTTTGATAAATTCACACCTATCGTAAATGAAAGGTGAGAAGAGACTCAGCAGATACAATGCTACTCTGGAGATGCAAGGTGACAGTGCACACAAACACCCACCTGCCGCCCAGCAAAATATCAACAGTTGTTAAATTAATATTAAATTCATAAGAGATGTTTAAAAGTCATACACAATATGCTTAAATTTTCATTCCCGAAACATAAGTTCTCTTTACCGCAATTGGCCTTAAATGTTGCAGTGTATGTGAATGGTGTTGTGGAGGATGAGGTGCCACAGGATGTTTTGCGAACTATAGAGAAGCCATAATGGCTTTACTAATTTTTCCTCAGTGCATATAATTAGAACATAAAATACAGTACATTTACATTAAAAAAAAATTTAACAAATCTAACAATTTTCAAAATGTAGAAAACTTTGAAAGTTTTAAAGTTGCATAGTAGAAGAGACCACTTACTTGTTCTGTGCCAGAATAGGCTTTTCTAGAGCCAGAAGAGACTCAGTAGAACACACAAATATATTGTCTGTCAGAAAAGTTTCTGTTTATTAAAAGTGCCATTGTATTAGTGCCATTGCCATTGAAAAATAATAATAAACCAAAGTTTCACAGATTTTTTTTTTAATTTACTCAACTTTAAGAGAAATTTGCTGGGAAAGCAAAATATTTCACATAGTTGTTATTTAGTTGAGACAATGTGTACCCTGCTCAAAATCTTAAGTTGACTCAATGTGTCCCTAATTCAAATATTTAAGGCAGCTTGGGTGTGGGCTCAATAAATTGTATTTCCTTAGGGTTGACTTAGCTCAACTCAAAAAAGTAAGTTGTCTCCCATTGAAGGCCCACTGATGTAGTTCAAGTGATTGTTTTTTCAAGTAAGCAACAGGCAAGAATTGCTGTGGGAAAAATAGGGGAAAATGTTTACAATTTAAGATGCATTAAGAAGGTAAAAATGCACATATCAATAAATGCACACATGCATGATGATTGTATGTACAGATGGGAATGAAAAATAGTAGTAATGGAGAAAATGAACCAGCAATTATATGACCAGCAAATACTAATAAAAGAGAGAATGCAATGAATGAAGGATGTGACCATAATGCAATGAGGACAGAATGTATATAAGCATATTTATTGTGATGTCAGAGAAGGAGATCCCTCTCTTGAGACGGAGCAGACTTATAATAAAGTCTAACTGCAGTTGGCCAAAAAGACTTCCTGTAGAATTCTTTGTCTCGGCGTAGTTAAAGTATTCTCTTACTGAAAGTGCTCCTCTGTTTAGCCAGGAGGTTGTGGAAGGGATGTGAGGTGCTCTCTGTGATGGTTAACAGTTTTTGTAACATCCTTCTCTCTGCTATAAACTCCATACACTCTAGGGGAGTGCCCAATATTGAGATAGTCTTTATGATATGTTTCTTGAATTTCTTAGAGTCACCGATCCTGATGCTGCTGCAGATGGAAGCAAAGAATATTGCACTTGCCACAACAAAAAACTGATAAAGGATTTGCAACATTTTGCTGAAGATATTAAAGGACCTGAGCTTTCTCAGGAAGTCTACTTTGTCCTTTTCTGTAGACAGTATCTATGTTGCATTTCCAGTCCAATCTGTTGTCAATGTGAGCTCCAAGGTATATGTATTTCTCCACAACCTCCAACTCCTCACCCAGAATGTAGACTGTGCTCGGTATAGACTTGGTCTTCCTGAGATCCACCACCTTCTCCTTGGTTAGTCTCTTCTCCTTGGAGATGAGATCATTCCTCTAATACCAATTCATAAAACTGTCTACTAACCCTCTTGTACTCTGTTACCCGACAACTGCAGTCATCTGAGAATTTTTGCAAATGACAGCTGTGTTAGTTGTACTGGATGTCTGAACTGTATAATGTTAAATAATAAAAGAGAGTACTGTCCCCTGTGGTGCTTAAAACTGTGGTCTGTCCATCAGATAGTTAATGATCCAAAAGGTTGTAGAGGTGTCAACATGCATTTTCTCAAGCTTCTCTTTTGTTAAAGGCACTGGAGAAATCAAAGAACATGATTCTCACAGAGCTGCCTGTTTTATCCAGGTGAGAAAAAGTTTGCTGAAGATGGTAAGTAATGGCATTATCCACACCAACCTGAGGACGGTAACCATATTGTAGAGGGTCTAGAAAGGTGCTAACCTGAGGTCACAGATGAGCCAGCACCATCCTCTACAAAACTTTCATTATATGGGATGTAAGGGCAACTGGTCTGTAGTCATTTAGGGTGGATGGGGATGACTTTTTGCGGACTAGAACAAGGCAGGATGTTTTCCACAGCAAGGGAACCTTCTCCTGAGTCAGGCTTAGGTTAAACAGGTGTTGTAAAATCCCACATAGCTAGTTAGCACAGGTCTTTAGAAAGCTGGGGCTTATACCATCAGGACCATCAATCCCCCCTTCTTTCCACTGTCTTAAAGCCGGTGATGGTTGAGTTTAAGTTCGGTATTAGCTCATGCAGCCATACTGGCTCAGTGGCTCAGTCGTAGGTGTTCTGCCTCCCATGCCCTGGTTGGATTCCCAGGCCTGCCCAAACCCCAGCCACTGAATGCATTGCCAAGCTTGTATGTGCAGACTGGATGGTTAACTGTAGCGACTCCTTGCCGGGAGCAGCTGAAAGACCACCGTAACAACATTAGCTCATGCAGCCATGTCTCAGTAAAGCACAAAACACTGCATTCACGATATTCCCGCTGTGTCTTTGTCAGCTATGGAAGCTGTTTTGTTCGAACTTAAGTTTCCCATAATGATAAATGCCGCACTCTGGGCAGTGCGAGTCTGGACAGGGCAATCAGTTGATTGTGCTGGTAAACAATAGTAGCGTGACTACCTCTGCTCTAAACTGTGCATCCTCCTGGCCAGGGTTGGAGGAAGTTCCTTTTTAAAGTAACTAATTACATTACACAATTACTGTCCTTCAAAAAGTAATCAGTCACATTACTACGTTACTTTCTGATAAAAGTAACTAGTTTGAGTACTTTTCCATTGCAGAAAATGAAAACTTCTTTGTGCTTCCTTAAGCATGTTGTTTTAGTTAAGACCTTTATAATTATTCTACTATCATCAAGTTTGGCCCATAATCTGTTAACTACTACTAACGGTTCATCATGATTCATCGCGAGTTTTGGCGCTGTGATTAGGTTTCCATCTTTTGGCGCATCAACTTTCTCTCTCACACACACACACACACACACACTAATGGATTGGAAATGTCTGCTCTCTGGCTCACAAATTACATAAATTGTCTGAATAATGGATTACATTAAAATAAAAAAAAAACTAAGTAACTGAGTAGTTGAATGGAGGACCTAATGCGTTAGATTACTTGTTACATCAAAAAAGTAAACCGAGTACTCTAACGTTACATCAACAAGTACACCGATGACATCACTGTCTTCCAAGAACATCATCTCACGACCCAACCAGAAACCATGGATTACTGCGGAGGTGCGTGCACTTCTGAGGACCAGAGACTCTGCCTTCAAAGCGGGGGACAAGGTGGCCCTAAGAACAGCAAGGGCCAAACTGTCCCGGGCCATCAGAGAGGTGAAGCGTGCACACGCCCAGAGAATCCACAATCACTTCAGGGACAGCGGTGACACACGGCGCATGTGGCAGGGCATACAAGCCATCACTCACTACAAAACTTCATAACCTGCCTGTGACAGTGACGGCTCCCTTCCAGATGCGCTGAACAGCTTTTACGCACGGTTCGACAGGCAGAACGACGTGACAGCAAGAAAGACCACCCCTCCTCTGAACAACCAGGTGATGATGTGAGGAAAACTCTACGCAGAGTCAACCCACATAAAGCTGCTGGACCAGACAACATCCCATGCAGAGTGCTCAGAGAATGTGCAGAACAGCTGGCAGATGTTCTCACCGACATCTTCAACATCTCTCTGAGCAGCGCCATCGTTTCCACATGTTTTAAGTCTACCACCATCGTCCCCTTTGCCGAAGAAGTCTCCTGTGTCCTGTCTCAATGACTACCGGCCTGTTGCACTCACTCCCATCATCATGAAGGGCTTCAAGCGGCTCGTCATGAGACACATCAAGACCCTGCTGCCCCCCTCACTGGACCCCCTGCAGTTCGCCTATCGTTTCAACCATTCGACAAACAATGCCATCTCCACCACTCTCCACCTGGCACTGTCAAATCTTGACAAGAAAGACACTTACATCAGAATGCTGTACATAGATTTCAGTTCAGATTCAATACAATCATCCCCCAACACCTGATCGGGAAGCTGAGCTTGTTGGGCCTGAACACCTCCCTCTGTCACTGGATCCTGGACTTTCTGACTGAAAGACCTCAAGCAGTGCAGATCGGGAACTACATCTCCAGCACCACTACACTGAGTACTGAGGCCCCCCAGGGCTGCGTGCTCAATCCCCCTGCTGTTCACACTGCTGACTCATGATTGTGTAGTGTCACACAGCTCCAATCATATCATCAAGTTCGCTGATGACACGACTGTGGTGGGTCTCATAAGCAAGAACGACAAGTCAGCGTACAGAGAGGAAGTGCAGAGGCTAACGGACTGGTGTAAAGACAACAACCTGTCTCTGAACGTCGAAAAGACAAAAGAGATGGTTGTTGACTTCAGCGATCACTCGAACACTCAGCATCGACCGCTCTTCTGTGGAGATCGTCAAGAGCACAAAATTCCTGGGCATCCACCTGGAGGAGAACCTCACCTGGTCACCAACACCAGCTCTCTGCATAAGAAAGCCCAACAACGTCTTTTCTTCCTGAGAAGGCTAAGAAAGGCACTGCTTCCACCACCAATCCTCACCACCTTCTATAGAGGAACTATTGAGAGCATCCTGAGCAACTGCATCACTGGACCTCAAGACCCTATAGCGGATAGTAAGGACAGCTGAGATCATCGGGATCGCTCTCCCTTCTATCGAAGACATTTACACCACACGTTGCATCCACAAAGCCACCAGCATTGTGGCTGACCGGACACATCCCTCACATTCACTCATCCATTCACCCTTCTGCCATCTGGAAAAAGGTACCGAAGCATTCGGGCACTCATATCCAGACTATGTAACAGTTTTTACCCCGCAAGCCATCCATCTCCTCAACACAAAAGGACTGGACTGATAAACACACACACACACACACACACACACACACACACACACACACACACACACACACACACACACACACACACACACACACACACACACACACACACACACACTCAGACGAACTAAATATCATCCGGACTGCACTGATAAACACACACATGCACAATCACACTGATCTACAACCATCTTCATTTGTTCATACCCACCTACCTTGCAATATTTGCACAAAAATATTTTGACACAATGTAAATTGTCTACTGTTGGTTTTTTTTCTTTTTCCCACTACCTCAACTCATATCTCATCATACAGTCTGCTATTTGCACAAAAAAATATTTTTGGCAAATGTCAATTGTTTACTGCTGTTTTTCTTACTAGCTCAACACATACATGTACCTCATCACTAAAGAAAAGGCATTTCAGTACTGAAATGTGTTACATTGTTGTGTTACGTTGTTGTTGTGTTATCATGTAGCTCTTGTTTGCACAATTGCACATGCACTTTGTTGTCTGTTGTCTAGTGTGGTCTCTTCTAGTACAAAAACTGATCGCTTAGGATAACTTAAAAATGTAAAATCTGCGTTGATAATTTATGTTGTATTGTTAATTTATGTTGTTTGCATGTATGTAGCACCTTGGTCCTGGAGGAACGTTGTTTCCTTTCACTGTGTTCTGATTTGTATATGGTTGGAATGACAATAAAGCCTAATTGACTTGACTTGAGAACTTATTGCTAGTTAGCTATCATGCATGTTAGTCAACAAGTTTGTATGGAGTGTTCAAGATGCTTTTTGCCCATTCTCACAGCAGTGTGTTTTGGCTTCTTGCAGATTTCCTATGAGCTCTTTGCGTGTGGCAATTTACATTTTTGTTTTATTATTGTTGTTAAACATAAAGAATATTAAGTTGGAATGAGTGATTTTATCCATGAAATGTTAACATTAATTTGGAAATTGATTTTCCATTTATTCCACCATACATCATACAACATACACATTTGGTAATTGTTGTTATTGTCGTTTACTTACAGTATAGTTTAGAATTGATGCGCATTTATATGCGGTCAAACTGTAAACACAAAACAATTAATATTTAATAATGGTTTACACATCATATATTGCGGATTTCTTGAACAGTCTTTGCCACAAGTCACAAACTTGCTTTGCCTATCAACTAAATGTAACATATACTGCACATGTATTTCAAGACGTAACATTATAAACAGCCTATGTCTACACAAATAGCAAACACAAGCACATAATATTATATGTTTATGCACTGTGGGGCTAACTGCATGCAGCGATCTACATAACTTTATTTTAGAAACATCTTAAACAACAAAATAATTTCTCACCACGGTGGGAATATGTACAGTAGTTTTAAATTATATCTTCATGTGAAATTATTTGAATTTAACAAGCTTTTTTTCAGCTCTCTCTCTTCACCTGTGTTCTCTTCCTAGGCAATCACATGACCCTACTGAAAGAATGTTCTTAAATAATCAGCAACCAAGTGATGATAGGAGTTTTTGAAACTAATCAGTTAGTCAATTGCATTTAAATTTAAAACAAAATGAATGGTTGTTCCCTTTCAAAAGCTACACTCGATGATGCGTGAAAATGCTATGGGTACATCTTTGTAGAAGCATGTGTGTATGAAGCACGCCAAACTTTGGCTTATATAACCTCGGTCAGGTGATACAATCTGATTAGGTGCACCTGCAGGTTATAAATAGGTCTGAACCGGAAACATCCTCAGGTCTTTTTGTTTTCAAGGACCCCATTGTGCGAAGAAACCACGGCTCACTCCTGGGGATCACGTGCCGGTCAGACAGAAGCACGTGAAATGGATTTTTCATTTTCTCTCGTGCTCTCGCCGGATCAGGAGGCTCTCACGCCCACTTCTCCGCTTCTTCTGAATGGGCGTGAGGTTGTGTTCAACATGTTTATCATAAACTTACGGAGTGTAATCAACCTGTACAGCCCTTGCTGAGAATGCATTGAGCATTGTTTCCACATTAAAAATACAAATGCCATTTACATTTAGGCATTTGGCAGATGCTCTTATCCAGAGCGACTTACAAAAAAGTGCTTTAAAGTTTACATCACAGGATAGATACTTACACTGGGTTAACTAGGTCAATAATTAAGTGCCATTAGTCTAACACAACTGGGAAAAGGGTTTTTTTGGGGGGTGCGGGCGGGTTAGTCCTGTAAGTACTGGAGAAATAGATATGTTTTGAGTCGTTGTTTAAAGATCGTCAAAGTTTCTGCTGTACGGATGCACTGCGCCGCATTCCCTCCGATCCTCCAGCACTGCTCACCTCATCCCACCATCTCTCAAGGATCGAGGGCGGCATTCATCCAGACTCTTTTCTGTTCTGGCACCTAGGTGGTGGAACGAACTTAATCTAGATGTCCGTACAACAGAAACTTTGACGATCTTTAAAATACGGCTCAAAACGTATCTATTTCGCCAGTATTTACAGGACTAACCCCCCCCCCCCCCACACACACACACACACACCCCAAAAAAAAAAACCCTCTTCCCAGTTGTGTTAGACTAATGGCACTTAATTATTGGCCTAGTTAACCCAGTGTAAGTATCTATCCAGTGATGTAAACTTTAAAGCACTTTTTGTAAGTCGCTCTGGATAAGTGCCTAATGCCTAAATGTAAATGGGTATTGAGAATGGATTAGACATGTGCAGGAGACAGCTGTGCCTGCCTTGTGATCGAATTTCATATGACAAATACATTGTCCTCTGGGCAGTAAACAGAATTCCTCCCCCAGCGTTGTCTCAATCCTAAAGAATCAAGATGAGCTAGGACAACAACTTGATGTCGAAGCATTAGCTACTGAGACTGAGCCAGAATCAGCATAGACTGAGCATAGAATTACGTCTATGTAATTCAGAATATGGATGCCCTGGAGTCATAGAGCCAGGGCTGCATCCGTGCATTTTGTATATGTGCGGGATGACGGGGCTAGACCAAATGGAAGGACCCGATACTGATGAGCTTCGCCTCCGAAAGCGAATCTCAGGAACTTCCTGTGTTTTGGCAATATGTCTATATGAAAATATGCGTCCTTCAGGTCGATTGTCCCAGTCCTCCAGTTGGATTTGAGAAACAATCATTTTGGCTGTCAGCATTTTGATGTTCATCCCACAAAAATATAAAATTAGACGCAACCCCCATCTTTCTTGGGAACCAAGAAATACTGTCTGTAATAGCCTGATGCTCTGTCTGGCAGGGGAACATGCTCTATGGCCCCTTTTCCAGCAAAGTCTGTCATTGCTGAGTCATCAAAAGCTCTCGTTCCGGTTTCAGGAAAGTGGAGACCACGCCATTGAAACGCGGAGGACGATGTGCAAAATGAATTCTGGTCATGTTCCTGCTGCTTTTAAGAAGGCAAGGGTTATTCCCATCCTCAAGAAACCTTGCCTGGACCCATCAGAAGTTAACAACTATCGTCCGGTATCACTTCTCTCTTTTATTTCCAAAATTCTTGAATTGAATTGAATTGAATTGAATTTCTTGCTGAAGGAGTGATTTGATTGCTGTCCAGGGATATCACAAGATCTTGAGTCACCAGGGATGAACAACAGTTCGGTTTTACTCAGATTGAGCCCTG